>VZUA01055670.1:0-34440 GCA_013401035.1 Horornis vulcanius
AATAAAAGAAAAGAAAAAAAAAAATCTAGCCCTTCCTCTGATGGGTATCAAAGCATCCTCAGGAAGGAGTAGGATGACCACAGGGACAAAGCTGCCGGGTTACACCTGGGAGGGGAGATTTCTTTGCCCGTTGACCAAGCCCAGAAAAAACACAGCAGGGGTTTTGTTTCTCGAAGCTGCAGCTTGGCGGCCGTGCCGGCGGGTCATATTTTACAGTCTGGGCCAGGGCAGGATGAAAAACAGAGATCTAGTTTCCCGATGGCCCCGGCTTTACACCGAACCCTCAGCCGGCTCCCTGCTCGCAGCGCCGACGCCCTCTGAGAGCGCGGGCACCTCTCTCCTCGCTCCGTTTGGGACTTTTTCCTCCCTCCCCCGCCCCTTTCCTCGGCGAGAACCTCACTTGTGCTTCTCGCCGCGGCTCCCCCCGCGCCGCCCTGCCCGGCATCCCTCCGCTCGCCTGGCCACAAACCCGCCACACACACGCACGCACGCACTGCGGGCGGGCACAAAGGCTTTCAAAGCCGCCCTTTATATCCCCCCACAGCTGCCCGCGCAGCCCCTGCTCCAGCGCTCGCCCAGCAAGGATGCGTATTCTTCGGCTCCCAAAGGCCCCCATTGCTGTCAATTAGTTACGGGACGCCACCGGGATTCAAGGCTGACAGCTCCGGCAAAGCAGGAGAAATGGACTCAGTGGGGAGCGAGGGGGCCTGCCCTCTTTCTTCCCCCCCCTCCGCGTCTTTCTCCCCACAAGAAATACCTTTCTCAGCGAGGCTTTCCCGTCCCCCCCCCAATCCCACCGCCCGCGCCTGCATGCAGGGGCACGCACGTAGAGGGATGCGTGGCGCCGAGAGATACCAAACATGCTGTGAAAGGGGCGCCGGGGACAGCCGACCTGCCCACCTAGGGGGTCATCAATATCTCTGTGTGTCTCTTTCTCCCCCGCCTCCATCCTGATATCCAGTTACAAATCCCCCGTCTCTCAGCTCCCCGGGATGAACGTAACATCTTATTTCTCCTCCACTTTCCCACACAGGCTGGCTTTCTAGAAGGGGAGGGATGGGACAAGGTTAAAACACGACTCCGCAACAAGTGTGGGTTTCACTTGGCAGTATTTTATCTCTGGCTTCTGGGGATTCTCGGCTCATCTCCCTGTGTGTGTAACCTGGAGAGTAACCCAGCAAACTCACAGAGAATGGGGGAGTAAAGCCAGGAGGGGGGATGCTGACCCGGTGATTTCACGGCAAACTTCGGTGCTATGAGATTTAGGAAAGAAACAAAGGCTGTAATGGTTTGGGAGTGAGGGACCTCTTTAGCAAGACCGTGGAAATAAGATATATTTCAAGAGAAGGCATTCCCACGCTTTCAGCCTTGATATTTGGTATGGAAGAAAATACAACCCAGGCATTGGCTTTGGTGATTTGAAATGGGATGTGTTTCATGTGAACTCCAGCTTTGGCTCCTGTCATAAATTCCAGTTAGAAATGAGGATCTCTCACTCCTAACTCAAACTTTATGTTTGTATCTTTCCTAGACATTTGGATAATATGGAGAGTCTTACGCCAGCTGTGGATTTGGCCCAGCCAAAGTAGCCTTTCTGGATCAAAGAGGGATAACAAAACAATATTTAGATAATTTTTTCCTTGTCTCTGCTACGGGCTGTTTGTGTGTCCCTTGTCAAGTCACTTCATCATGCGCCCACCGAACCATGAGCTGCTTCCCTTAGTGTCCCATCACATCTCCTGCCTGGAGGCACAACTGAGTCAGGGTGACTGCATTTCACATGCCTTCTTGGGCACAGATGATCCTTTCATCTGAAACACTTGGAGATAAGAGCGGCTCAGATTCAATTTCTTGGACCAAAATCTTCCCCTGATGTTTGGATCCTGACTGGTCCCAACCCAGAAAAAAAGCAGTCTTTTGGTTTGGCTGCATCTGAAGGCTCCAGCTCAAGCCCACACGGCAGAGTCTTGCACAAACAGCTCATCTCTAGAGACTTATGCTTCCTGGAGAGATGAAATCTTTCAGAAACAGCTCAAGAAGAGATTTCAAATCCCTAGGAAAAAATCCTCCCCTCCGCTCCCACCCACATCTTGGCATTGACATGGAACCATGGACCTTTGCCCAATTCAAAATCAGATTTAGACAACAAGCTCTGGGCTATTACAGTGGGAATGAGAAACCTTCACTCGCAGTGGGAAAACCCATGGACATCCTTGAAGGCCAGCAGAAGATGTTGGGAGAGTTGTGCATGGCTTAAATTGGGCGTGCGCTCTTATTTTCGTGCTGTGGGGGCTGGAAAGGGAACAAGGCAGCAAAATAGCTTGGTGTTACAAAAGGCAGATGTGGTAAATAGTTCACAGGAGAGGCTGACAGCATTCCTAGGCCACTGGAGGAATAAGCTGTCCAAGGAATGGCTTCTAAATGAAACAGCCTCCGTGCAGTTTCTGCATCAGGACAAAGGATAGGTTTATTTTGGATGTGCTAGTAAAACTGCTGTCTGCGAGCCATAAGGTCATACAGCTAAGGTCTGGCTGCTGTCTGGTGAGGAAGCATTCCCCTGGGCCTCCTCTGTCAGTGTGCAAATGCTGGCCTTGTAAAGAAGAATAATATGTTCCCCATTCCCCTACAGAGCAGTACCGCAATGAGTGAACTCACTACAAGGAGTTCAAACGTACTTGTGCTGCAGCTGAAAGGGTTATTCACATGGAGAGTACTCAGTAACAAAATGCTCTGTATCCTGAGCAAAGGACTGGTGATGGCCAAGGATTTGTCAGATGATGGCACAGGAGAGAGGCACTGATCATGTCTTTTTTTTGTGGTTTCCTTGGTTGGTTTCCTTGTGCACAACAAGGCAGAAGAAATCTGTAATCATGATGGCACCAGCTGGCTGCCTCATTGATGAACCATCAAAACGTGAGAGCATCCAGAAAACCAGAGTGCATCTGAAAAGATGAATTCTCTTTTGCATCTTTTAGAAAAGAGACAGATATGGTTCTGGTCCATGTTACTGCTGATGGTATGTTACATATTTCACAGCCAGCCTGAGAAGGCATTGGCTTCCATAGCCACGAATCCAAAACCTGTGACTTTTGCTTTGTCGGTACAACCATGTACAGTGATCACACACTGCTCACTTAAACCGTGCTAGAAAGGAAATGTTCAGGGGATTTGTGTTTGGTAGATGAGTGTTGAGCCATATTGACTTCTGGGCCATGAGCCTCAACATGCCAAGCAAAAAGCAGTAAGAATGAGAAAGGCTGAGCTGGAAACACCAAGGGACGTCTCATAAATAATGGAATGCATTAGCAGCACCGAGGTGGGCGGGAGATGATGATGATGGGGGGATGGTGAAGAGTGGCCAACGAGGAGAGTGGATCTCACACAGTGCTTCCTGGGAGGCCACTTGGGTCATGGGCATTCTCATCAGGCTGACAAAGAATGTCAGGGCGTGAAAAAGTTAATGTAGTCACTTTAATTAACACCTCTTCAGTGGATGAGACAAGAAGCTACCTCCCCTCTCCACACCTCCTTTGCCGTGCACCCTGCAGAGCACCTCGTACCTGAGCTGCCAAAAACAGCCTCTGGTGAGAGGTGCTTGTCACCATGTCCAAGTGCATCACTGACAGAGTCAAGAGATTCAGCTCATCGCCTCGGGGAGTGAGCAGGTAACAAACTAACAGACTTTTCTGCTGCAGTCAGTGTTGGGGAAGCAGTCAGGAAAAGGTGAAAGCAATCTCTGGGTCGAAATCCTCCCAGAAATGCTGGCTCTTTTCCATCTTGCATGCTAATGCCGAAACATGAGTTTCTCAGGCAGGGATGAAAGGAAAACACAGCTCATATCACACAGGACCCTTGGGACTGGGACGGGGGGTAGGAGGATTTGAGGCAAGAAAGAAGATCTTTCTTCTCCTTTACGTTCCCATTAGCACTGAGCACCACACAGGAAGAAAAAGGTTTGATGTCACAGCACCTAGTTCTCCTGAAGGAGATACAGGCTTACAGGAAAGATCCTATTAGTCAGCACCCTGGTGGCACGGAGAATTCCACTGGTCCTTCTTGGGCAGGTGAAAAAGACTTGTACCATTTCCTTTCGTTTGCAGAATGGGAGACTGCATCAAGTCTGTAAGTAAGTTAAATCTTCCTCAAAGGTGAATTTTAATCCTGGTTTTGACGAAAAGTTTTGTGGTCTTCATTGGACTAGTCTGTTGTGCTGCTCTCTCCTGAGATACCCTATGGATTTACTTCCCAGTCTCATCAGATGAGCAGATGAGGGCCTGATTTGCCCTCAGCTTAACACTTGTAGCTCTGATTAAAATACACAACTGTGAGATATGAATCCTATTTCTCAGAAATGCAGTTTAGTGGGAAAGGCTGCCCAGCCAGCTCTGCCTGGTCTAAAGCACTTGAGGAGTGGCCTCACCTGGGAGAGGGCTCTGTGATGATGAGCCAGACTTAAAAGAGCAAGGTTCAGATCCTGCCATGCTACAGATGCTCTGGGTGACCTTCTGCAAATTAATTGGCCAAGGAGAGTGTTTCATATTCCCCAGGTGTTGTAGCCAGTGCTGGTTATACCCAACTGGCTGTAATCTCAACTGGTTATAACCTCAGGGAGTTTTGAGTGTGGTAGAGTAGCAGTGTCTCAGCATCTCAGATTCTGCATGTTACAGACTGTGGCACTCCAGAAATCGAGTGGAAATGCATGTGGGCACTGGAAATGCCATTCTGCATGAGCTCTGTGTGTAATAAACACAGCAGTGATACTGGGCTGCAGAGCTTACAAACAAACAAAACCTCCCCTTTCCTTTCATTATTCTGAGATGGACTTAGGCAGTGAAGCCAAAGGCAGGACAGCATGTCCTACCTCTCTCTGCACACAGCAGGTTCATGGTGCCCTTGTATCCAGTCTCAGGACTTCCCACATCCAGCACTGGCAGTGAGGTGTGTGGTCATGATCACAAATGTGGTTATATTGGCTTTCACTGCAAGAGAAGTTGTAAACGGTAGGAGAATAGTTGCTAAGTTCTGAGGAAGGAAAGAAGGAAAGAAGGATTCTAGATTGGTTGGAGAGGAAAGGCTATTTATTTAGGGCATTTGTGTGATCTAACTCAAGTAAGAAGCAGCCCCTCCATGGCCAAATGCATCTATCAGGTCTCCCCCAAATCTCTGCTCCTCTGTCAGTCCATGCATGGCTGTGTCTACATCTTGAAGGCATCAAGCATCCCGTGTTGGCAGGCAGCCCTTCACAGTGCCGGTGAAGGTTGCAGAACAGGTGTGGATNACACATATAATTTGAATGCATATGCTAAAACATAATATACATCTCTCCTCCAATTTGAGATTCACAACGTTTACTTGAAATGATACATTCTACCTAATGCATTTCACCCATGAAAGTCCTATTTTCAGCACCTACTGCCCAAATTCCCATCTCCACTTGGAAGGGTGAACTACTTTATAGCCCCCCATCCTGTCTATCCACTGTACAGGCATCCAAAAGTTTCCAAATAATTTCCCACTCAAGGATGAGAATAAGCTTGCCTGCCACTGAAATCTCACTGTCTCTGGATAAAATACACCACCTATTTAACAGCACAGAGCAACACTGCCACTGCAAAAGATGACATGCATGGTCTGGGTTTTACATCCTGTTCATCAGGGGAGCATTTCTTATTATTCTGAGATGGACTTAGGCAGTGAAGCCAAAGGCAGGACAGCATGTCCTACCTCTCTCTGCACACAGCAGGTTCATGCTGCCTTTGTATCCAGTCTCAGGACTTCCCACATCCAGCACTGGCAGTGAGGTGTGTGGTCATGATCACAAATGTGGTTATATTGGCTTTCACTGCAAGAGAAGTTGTAAACGGTAGGAGAATAGTTGCTAAGTTCTGAGGAAGGAAAGAAGGAAAGAAGGATTCTAGATTGGTTGGAGAGGAAAGGCTATTTATTTAGGGCATTTGTGTGATCTAACTCAAGTAAGAAGCAGCCCCTCCATGGCCAAATGCATCTATCAGGTCTCCCCCAAATCTCTGCTCCTCTGTCAGTCCATGCATGGCTGTGTCTACATCTTGAAGGCATCAAGCATCCCGTGTTGGCAGGCAGCCCTTCACAGTGCCGGTGAAGGTTGCAGAACAGGTGTGGATCCAGCCTTGGGCACTGGAAATGCCATTCTGCAGTTATATTGGCTTTCACTGCAAGAGAAGTTGTAAACGGTAGGAGAATAGTTAAGAAGCAGCCCCTCCATGGCCAAATGCATCTATCAGGTCTCCCCCAAATCTCTGCTCCTCTGTCAGTCCATGCATGGCTGTGTCTACATCTTGAAGGCATCAAGCATCCCGTGTTGGCAGGCAGCCCTTCACAGTGCCGGTGAAGGTTGCAGAACAGGTGTGGATCCAGCCTTGGGCACTGGAAATGCCATTCTGCAGTTATATTGGCTTTCACTGCAAGAGAAGTTGTAAACGGTAGGAGAATAGTTAAGAAGCAGCCCCTCCATGGCCAAATGCATCTATCAGGTCTCCCCCAAATCTCTGCTCCTCTGTCAGTCCATGCATGGCTGTGTCTACATCTTGAAGGCATCAAGCATCCCGTGTTGGCAGGCAGCCCTTCACAGTGCCGGTGAAGGTTGCAGAACAGGTGTGGATCCAGCCTTGGGCACTGGAAATGCCATTCTGCAGTTATATTGGCTTTCACTGCAAGAGAAGTTGTAAACGGTAGGAGAATAGTTAAGAAGCAGCCCCTCCATGGCCAAATGCATCTATCAGGTCTCCCCCAAATCTCTGCTCCTCTGTCAGTCCATGCATGGCTGTGTCTACATCTTGAAGGCATCAAGCATCCCGTGTTGGCAGGCAGCCCTTCACAGTGCCGGTGAAGGTTGCAGAACAGGTGTGGATCCAGCCTTGGGCACTGGAAATGCCATTCTGCAGTTATATTGGCTTTCACTGCAAGAGAAGTTGTAAACGGTAGGAGAATAGTTAAGAAGCAGCCCCTCCATGGCCAAATGCATCTATCAGGTCTCCCCCAAATCTCTGCTCCTCTGTCAGTCCATGCATGGCTGTGTCTACATCTTGAAGGCATCAAGCATCCCGTGTTGGCAGGCAGCCCTTCACAGTGCCGGTGAAGGTTGCAGAACAGGTGTGGATCCAGCCTTGGGCACTGGAAATGCCATTCTGCAGTTATATTGGCTTTCACTGCAAGAGAAGTTGTAAACGGTAGGAGAATAGTTGCTAAGTTCTGAGGAAGGAAAGAAGGAAAGAAGGATTCTAGATTGGTTGGAGAGGAAAGGCTATTTATTTAGGGCATTTGTGTGATCTAACTCAAGTAAGAAGCAGCCCCTCCATGGCCAAATGCATCTATCAGGTCTCCCCCAAATCTCTGCTCCTCTGTCAGTCCATGCATGGCTGTGTCTACATCTTGAAGGCATCAAGCATCCCGTGTTGGCAGGCAGCCCTTCACAGTGCCGGTGAAGGTTGCAGAACAGGTGTGGATCCAGCCTTGGGCACTGGAAATGCCATTCTGCAGTTATATTGGCTTTCACTGCAAGAGAAGTTGTAAACGGTAGGAGAATAGTTGCTAAGTTCTGAGGAAGGAAAGAAGGAAAGAAGGATTCTAGATTGGTTGGAGAGGAAAGGCTATTTATTTAGGGCATTTGTGTGATCTAACTCAAGTAAGAAGCAGCCCCTCCATGGCCAAATGCATCTATCAGGTCTCCCCCAAATCTCTGCTCCTCTGTCAGTCCATGCATGGCTGTGTCTACATCTTGAAGGCATCAAGCATCCCGTGTTGGCAGGCAGCCCTTCACAGTGCCGGTGAAGGTTGCAGAACAGGTGTGGATGCCAAAGGATATTTAATGCCACATGGTTTAATCTGGAAAGGTTTGAAGTCTGGACAACCCACCCTACGGTGTGCAATTTAAAAAGGCACAATCTCCCTGGTTCTTCCAAGGAATTATTTGATCTACAGGCACCTCAAGGGAGAGGGAGAGTCCTGATATCAAAGGGTTCTTTAATCTGGCAGAAAAGGGCATTTATGAGAACCAGCTGCCAGCAGTTGAGGCCAGACAAATTCAGACTGAAAATCAAGGTGCACGTTTTCAACTGTGAAAGTAATTAATCTGTAGGGCACATTGCCTAGAAGGCCAGCAGTGGCTCAGTCACCGGCAGGCCTGAAATCAGGACCAGATGTTTTCCTGGAAGAGATGATATCACCTAGCCAGGGACAGCAGGCTCAGGGAAGGAACTGTGCAGGGCCAAGCTGGAAAGACACAGTCTCTGCCACTGCCACCAGCCTTACAGCCCATGTTGCATGCAGGAATGTGGTTTTTTATATACATATACACATGTATATGTGTAGCTTCACACGTACAGTCCCAGTTGGCATAGACGTGCATGCCTCCAGCCAAAGGTCTGCTCTGTACACTCTATTTATTTACCCATTTCAATCTTACAGACCTGCACAACCGCCTGGCCTGAGCTCAGGGGCCAAAATCTCCACTGGGAGATTTGACTGGGCAATAGGACTGGGGGAAGGGGAGAGCGGGCTGGGCTCCCGCTCACCTGCTGGGAGGGATGCCTGCCATTGCCTGCCTTCCCCCACAGCCCAGGAAGGTTCCTTTCTTCAGGCCTGTGCTGCCTCACAGCGCCTTGAGTGTTGCTTAGAGCCTCCATTGAGAATCAGTGGATTGGGCAAAATCCCATATTCACTCCTCCTTCCCTGGCCCCAGCCCTCCTTGGCTGAACTGCAGTCCAGACATCACAAGAAAAAAAAACAAAACCCAACAAAAAAACCTCCTAAAAACCACAGACACACATACAAAAAAAATCCCAAAACAAATAAACAAACAAACAAAATCAGGAAAAGAAGGAAAAAATAAGAAGAATGTAAAAAAAAGCAAACCCAACTCTTCCTGCTGCCAGCAATGACATCAAACAGGCCCTGGGCCCTATGGCTGATGTTATCAGCAGAGGGACTCTGCTTGTCTGGCTGCCTCCCTTGCTGCTTGCCCCCTTCCTGCCCAAGCCCCTGGTGTTGCTACATCTATGCTCCTCTTTCTCCTCCTCCTCCTCCATTTTTTTCCTGGTTAACAAGTGTGCACTGTTATAGCTGTGGTCCCTTGCTCCATCAAGCTTTTTGCCTTTCTTGTGGCAGCAGGGGCTGTTTGCTTGGGGCAGGGGGAATGTAGGTGCAATTTATCCTTGCACAGGTCGATGCCTCTCTGTGTTGGCAGTGGAACACAAGGAATGGCTGCAGCTTGTGCTCCAGGGCTGAGCAACACAATGTTGATGGGCTGGGGAGAGGAGGAGGGGAGGGGGTGAGTCAAAAGGGCCTCCTGAATCCATGGGGAATAATATGAAAGGGAGACTCTGGCAGGCAAGGGACGACCCAGATGGACAAAGTGCAGTGAGGCAGCTTAGTTAATGGGCTGCATTAAAATTAAACAGAGACATTTTCCAAGCAGCACGGTCACCACAGAAGGGCTTTGCTGCCCCTGTGGGAAGGACAAAACCAGGGAAAACCTTTCCCTCCCTTGCTGCCCCATCCTCAGCAGGTGTAAACTGGGGCAGCCCTGCTGTCCTCCCCCTGCCTGGGTTAACACAAGCCAGCTCCCAACATCCCTGCCACCAGCCTGCATTTCCATAAAAGGGATGATGATCTTGTCAATGTTGCTGTAAATCTGAATTTTTTGTACACGGTCGCAGCTCTCAGAGAGGTGACAGCCGCTTACCAGCTGGTCACCAGCACAAGGAAGGACCTGGGCAGTCTGCAAGATCAAGTCAAGCTTTAAAGAGGAGGATGATAATAAAATGTGTCCCTCCCCACTCCCACCCCTGTCAGGAGGAGGATTTATACTCCTCCTTACAAAGGACTAAAAGTAGTCATTTAGGCTCTGCTCCAGCAAAGCACCTGCTTAGTTGCTCAGTTACTTCACTGCAATTGGAGCAACTGGAGCACAAGGGTAAGAACACGCTTAGACGTGCTGCTGGGTAGGAATAAACTTAATTATATGTTTAAACTTAAAGAGATGTTTAAACACCTTGCTAAATCATGGCCTTGCACCTGAGAAAAGTGAAACAGAAAAGCTGACAGAGCAGAACAGAAGAGCAGCTTTTTGAACAATGAACCATTTTAGATTCTCCACTCTACAGTTAATGAAGATAAATTAAAATCCTTGTTACTTGGTGACTGAAGATGAAATGATCAACCACTGATAAAGAGCTATGTGGTGATGTATGACACAACTGAATACCTTTAACTGGCAAGAAATATCTACGTACTTTACTGCATCTTCCTTCCTGTTGCTTCTTTATATTGACTAGGATATGAAGCGTATGCCTTTGTTTAGAAAGGCATAGTAATGTTTGATTTCTATTCTGCATACCTCAAAACCATTAACCAAGATGTCAATGCATATCAGGGCCCCCTAAGCAAATTTACAGCTCTTCATATAAAGAGAAACCAGGCCATTTAGTCAAGTGTTAGACTGACAGCCCCCAAACTCTCGTGTGATGTACTGTAGGAAAACTCCCAAAACAGTCTGTGTTTGGCACTGCAGGCTGAAATTGTTCAGCCCCTTGTGGTGTTCCCACTAGGAAGGTGCCAGCAGAGAAGGCAGCAGCAATGCCCATAACCTGCCCTACAAGGTGTATCAGCGCCAGGAAGGTGGGCTGAGCTCCCTCCTCTGTGCTGTCTGAGCTGTTGTCACTGTCACCAAAAGGCACTAGTCAGGTTGCAGCTCTTGTCATGGGAATACTTGCTCCACAGAGAATCTGGAAGACACAAATATGATTTTTCTGTACTCCTCTTGGATTGCCATAATTTGGACATGATTTAGGGGACATGTTGATTGCCCACGATGATGGACTCAGAGAAATTAACTATGCAGGGAACATAAATTACTCGATATTTTTTATCTTTAGGAGAAGTAACTCTCTCAGCTCAGCTTCACAGTTCTTTATTTCAGAGACAAATAATTCTGTACAAATGAGCAGAAAGAGATCTCAAATTTGCATGGCATGTAGGTAACTGGGATGCAAGTGAAGAGCTTTCCTCAAGCTTTCCACACATTTCAGGAAGGACTGTCATGGCTGCCCTTTCTGAAGACATCCATTTCATAAACAATACATTTTTGAGAAATGTTAATTACTTTGTAAATGCAGTCCAGAAAAGAAGGAGTATGAGCTATAAACATTGTCCTCCCTCAGTTCATGCACCGAGGCTTCAGACCTTCGTGTTTCACAGACACTTAAGCCCCCTGAGTCATCTGCTTTAACAGATGTGTTGAGATATCAAAGAAATGTCACACCGAAATCAAAAGTATTTACAGCCCCAAAGAATGTTTTTGCATATGAATTAGCAAATATCAGTCTCTCCCTCTCTTAGGGTTGGATAGATCTGTGTGACAGAGATAAACACCAAACTATACTCATGTACCTGCAACAACATACAGGCACGATCCCAGCTGGACCAGTATCACATTGAGTCTCTGGAACAGCAGAGCTGCAGGAAATCTTCCATGCATGCTTAGTACTCTGTGAGCCCACAAGCTGGGGATAAGTTATGGTTGGCTGAGTGGATGATTTGGTGGAAGAAATAACATGGGATATGCCAGGAGCTGGAGGGACTCAAGATGTGGCAGGAGACAATCAAAGCCAGACAGTGACAGCATGCTCATGGCTTTGGGACAAAAGGTTAACTCTTCTCTTAACCAATTCCATCTATAAAATACTGTGTAAATAAATAGTAGCTGCATGCAATGTCTTATATTTGCTGCTCTTCATAGAATCGTGGGATCACAGAATGGTTTGAGGTGGAAGGGATTTTAAAGCTCCTTCAGTTCCACCACCCTGCCATGGGCAGGGAAACCTTCCACCAGACCAGGCTACTCCAAGCCCCATCCAACCTGGCTTTGAGCACCTCCAAATGAAGGCCACGAGGATGGTGGAGGGTTTGGAGGTGAAGCCTTTGAGAAGCAGCTGAAGTCACTTTGTTTTTCAGCCTGGAGGAGACTGAGGGGAGACCTCATAGCAGTGACAACTTCCTTTTGAGGGGAAGAGGAGGAGCAGGCACTGATCTCTTCATTCTTGTGACCAGTGACAGGACTCAAGGAAACAAGATGCAGCTGAGTCAGGGGACATTTAGGCTGGATATCAAGAAAAGGTTTCTCATCCAGAGGGTGATTGGCCAGTGGAACAGGCTCCCCAGGGAAGTGGTCACAACACCACCCTGACAGAGTTCAATAAGTGTTTGGACAATGCTTTCAGGCACATGGTGTGATTTTTGGGTTGTCCTGCACAGGCCAGGAGTTGGACTGGATGATCCTTGCGGGTCCCTTCCAACTCAGCACATTCTATGGTTGTACATCACAAGAGTTGCCTCCCACCCTTGGCTCCCTCAGGCTAAAACTCAGGTACCCTTGGGAAGTTGGAAGTTAAAGCTAAGGGAAGGAAGTTAAGGGTGTAGCAGTGCAAACAAACTCACTGATGGGGCTGAACACCTCTGCACAACTCCCTGGCATGGCTCCTGCTGAAAAGTCAGAGCAACAAGTTCCTGCAGCTGGAAGACAGCATGACACCTGTTGCTCTCCTTTCATTTTTGTGCCTGTGGTCTTCTTGTCTCTTTGTCCCTCCAGGTCATATTAAAACAAAGTCCTCCTCCTCAGTACTTCATGGCCCTCAAGGCTGCCCATGTCCCAGGCCCCCACTGGCCCTGCATCTGTCCCCATGCCCCCCCCAACCCCATCCCTTGCCCGTCACCCACATCCTGAGCATGAAAGCCAGCCGGATTAATCCAGCACAGAGCACATTGTGTGTGAGTCATGACAGGCTCACTAAGGCGTGCAGTGCTGATAAAAGGCAGCTCTGATGGGCTCTGTCAGGGATCCCGGAGAAACAGCGTGGAAAAAATCTGCTAACCCACATCCCAGCCTGGCAGCCGGGGCCTGGAGACAGCCAGGCACCGAGGGGAGCACGGGGAAGGGGTCCTGATCCAGGCTCAGCCTGTGGGGAAGCCCCTGGTCCCAGGCATGAGCTGGTGTTTCCTGGGGCTCTTGGGTCATCCAAGAGTTGGTGGGGCCAGAGAAGGGCTGGTGCAAGCCCACAGGTCCTGAGGCTGGACCCTGGGATAACCTCCATCTCACCAGCTGGCATTTATTTCAGGCATTTATGAAGCCATATAAAGTGAAGTCTGCCTGATCCTTCTGTGCATCTTTCTGCCTGAAACTTCACTCTGGATAATTTTCTCAGTTCAGTTTCTCACAGCTGTGGGCCACAATTTTTTTCCCAATCCTTTGCACTTAGCAGTGCTGCTCCCAGAGGACCAGCAGGAGAGACCATGGCCCAGCAATACCCAGTGGCCTCTGGTGTGCTGCAAATCTGCCTCATAAACCCCCAGGAACCTGTGGTGTGTGAAATCCTGATACAAGCAGGTGTGTAGCTCACTGTAACACTGTCCCAAAAGGTTAACAACTGTGTTTGCTGCAAAAAGGGTTCAGCCCCAAGCCCCAGGCAGTTCAACAGCTTGCCTGACCACAGAACTGGAGATAATAGGGACCACAGCGTCAGGGATATTGCGGAGAAATCAGGATAACATTTATGTGCACCACTGAGCTGGGAGGAGTTGCAGCCATGGGGTCTGTGTGGAGGGGAAGGCAGCAGCAGCAGATTTCAAAACAATCTAGATAAATTGGAGAATTGGTCTCAAATCAGCAGGATGGAAATCACACAAGAGCGAGTGCAAAATACCACAGTGAGGTGTTGGAACTCAAATGCAAAAAGGGGACTAATTGGATAAAGAGCACTGCTGCAGGAAAGGCTCCCAGGATTGCAGACAAAAAATTAGTCAACACTGTCATGCTGTTTCAAAACAGGCAAGTCTCTTGATGGGACCCATTAACGAGAGATTCACAGGGCAGGCATAGGAGAAAATGACTGTGCTGCAGTTGGCCCTGAGGATGCTGGGCACAGCAATCTCCAGACTGGGTAAACAAACTGGGGAGTCCTCTTAGGTGCAGGAGCAAGCTCCATAAAAGCTTTGGAAAACATCTTATATGAAGGCAGATTGAAAGAATTGGGTTTGTTTAGTCTGGAGAAGAGAAAACTAAGAGAGAGCATTAACAGCCCTTCAATACATAAGGGCTTGTCCTAAAGACTGCAGAGTCCAAGGAAGGAGCATGAGGAGAACTGGGGTTGGCTTGCAGCAAAGATTTAGGCCAACAGAGCAATAATAGGGAAACTTTGAAGCTGATGAGGGACACTGAAGATTCTCATTCATGTAAGTGGAGCTGGAGATAGACTTGTCAGGAAGGGTTCAGGTATAGCAAATCTTGCTTCAGAAGATGAGGGCATCCACAAGACCATAAGCAAGCACTCAGTGCTGTACTCCTTCCTGGTCCTGCTGGCCAAGTGAACCCACAGCTTTGATTGCAGCCCCCTTCTGGCCTCCAGCAAGGCAATAGGATTACTCCAAGGAGAAAACTATAAAGTGAGCATCACTCCATTTGCCATGCATGTACCAAATAATAATACCCATCCCAAAGACATTACTGTCTAAACAGATGGGACAGAGGAAGATTACTGCTCAATAAGAAATGTGGGGGCTACAGGGGTGTGTATCAGCAACAGCTGAGAGAAAGGGACCTGTTTAACCTGGAAGAAAAAGGGAATCCTGGATATGGGGGAACCTACTTGCAGTATTCAATTAGCTAAAGGAAGTTCAGGAGAAGACAAAGCCAGGCTGCTCTTGGAGGAGGCCAGTGAGAGAACAAGAAACAATGGGCACAGGTTGCAATTAGAGAAATATTCATTGAAGCTAAGGAAAAAAAAAAATCTTGTCTGGAAGGATATTTCATCATCGGAACAGGTTTCACAGAAAGGCTGTGGAATCCCTATCCTTGGAGATCTTCAAAATTGAACTGGACAGAGTCCTGGACTATACAACCTAAACAACACAACCTGTTGAAAACAGCCTTGCTGTGAGTGGGGGCCAAGGTTGGAGCCTGCCAAGGTCCTGTCTCACCTGAGGTGTTCTATGACAGGTATACTGTACCACAGAAGCTGCCTATGCACCACAACCCTGCCACTGATGCTTCATACAGGATCCTCTCTGCCACACTGGATCCTCTTAATACAGGCTTTTCTGCCCCTTTGCTCTGTGAGCCTTTCTTTGGTCTTTGTGTTCTGCAAAGCTGAATCCCCACGGTTCACATCAGGCCCCAACCCAATGTAAAGCCTGATGTAATAACAACATTTCTTGACCATGATTCACAACAAAGCTACCACCCAAGTTCTTGGCTCGTTGTGTAGCCCAGTATCTAATGGTGTTCAGTTCAACCCAATATTATCTGCCTCTCAACCCCCTCCCACTCCAGTTTCAGAGCCTGGCCAGCACTAAGCCCATGCTGTTCCTATTTGCAAACCTTAAGCACCCTGGCTGCTGCTTGGAATGGAGAGGGAGCACTTGGAGATGAACTTTTAGCACTGCAAGCTTTAGGGAAGGCTGGAGTCCTTGCTTGTCTGTCACTGATTTATTGATGCTTCCCTAATTGTGGAATGCCAACCATACATGGAGATCTGCAGAAAGAAAGGACTTGGATTGAAGCAAAGAGAGGTCATTGCAGGCAAATCAGATGCAGGCACCAAGAAATTGTTTTGTTTTATTTTGTTTTATTTTGTTTTCTGTGTTGCTGCAATGAATATAATAAATGTACATCTGCTGAGCTGTTTCTACTGACAGAGCTTTTTCTTGTTTCAGATTTGGCCTTAACTCTTGCTAGTAATCCTGATTTACAGTGATCTGCCCAGCAAGAGTATGTGTGCATACATATAAGAGAGGGAGAGGCAGTGCTCATTCCCAAAGCAGACATTTTGTTCAACCTCTGCCAGCCATTTTTTGGATGGAAGTATTTTTTTCCTTCATTCTTTTGGGTCACAGTGTAAGCACGAATTTGAAAATGATCCATAGAAGTAAGATTTAATGAGCCTGTTGACATAGTAATACACCAAAATGACTAAAAAAAAAGCAAAAATCACAGAGACTTTCTCTAGACCTTCCTTTCTACAAATGTGGGTTCTTTTTTAATCAAAAGTTAATCTATAGCAAACATCAGAGAACAACATTTGTTCATTTCAGAGACTGCAATCTGTAACAGTTCTTTGTGCACCACTCTAACACACATCTTTTGTGCCTTCTTCTCTTCCCTCTCTTGAGATGAAGCAGAGCTCTAGCTCAGCAGCCGGCATCTGTCACTGATTACAGCGGCTTAAGGTTTTACCTCTGAGGAGCAGAGGGGGAGCCACTGGGGTCCCTGTGAGTAACTGCACACAACTCTGCTCTGGCACTCCACATGCTGTCACTCCTCCCTTCCAGATTTGCTCTTCCAGACCTCCTCAAATCAGCCCTCTCCTCCATTAGCCCTCTTCATACATCATGCCCACAAGACAGATCCTGTTGATCTGTCCCATCCCAGTACCAGAGCTGAAGAGCTCTGACTCAACAGCACACCAGAGAAAATGCAGTTTGCTTTATACTTGGGGTTAATCAGACTAATCCAGCACTTTGAATCCATCCTGCTGTGGCATGGCCAAATGCAGCATCCATATTAGGCTCTACAGCAGACAGGCTGTCGTTGGATTGAGGTTTCTGAGTCACGCTATTGAAGCCACACTCGTGGCAAAGCATTTTATTAATAACTTTTGTTGCAGAACTCTATCCCAACAGTCTAAAAATGGTACTACTCATAATTGCACTTAGATCTTGAGCATGGGGTTATTTTGTCAATTATTTATGTCAAGTGGGTTTGGGTTGCTTTTTTTTTTTTTCCTATTTTAATCTTTCTTCACTGTAAGCTGAAGGCTTGCTCCTGCCCTGCTTCAGTTGCTATAATACAGCTCTGTTTACTGAAGCAGGTTTTTCCCAGATATGCAGATCTGAGGGTTAGTTCTAGTTCAGGTCTAGGACAAGTTGGCTAACAGAAGCCAGATAAGGTGGAGACGGCAGGTCACAGACACGGCTGACCAGAGCAGAGACTCTACAGGACTCAAAACACACTGGTTTGAGTATGGCTGGTGCTGAGGACGCTCTAAGAAAGAAACAGCTTCTTGCAGCACAGCAGCAGCAGGCTGTGGGTGGCAAAGTCTGTGTAGCACCTTCCTGCACTAAACTTGGACCTGGTCTCTGGAAATCTCTCACATTCTCCTGGCAACAGATTCACTTTCCAAAACAAAATGAACTCAAACAGAACCATTTCCTATGAATAAAGTCGGGATGGAACATAAAACCCAGGCAGGGAAATAAAGATGTGTGACATATTTGAAGCAGCAGAGAGAATGATTTCATCCAGCATCCAGCTGACTGGTAAAGAGAGTCAGCCGCCCCGAGGAGAAAGCCATTAACACACAAACACATTTTATGCTGGCCAAGGTGAGAAAGGAAGGGCTGTAGGTACTGAGGTGACAGCTACTTTAGGATCAAAGGAGGAGGCTGAGAGGAAACTGTAAAACTAACTTCAGATCTGTGTGGGGGAGGCTGTGTGAACTTAATTAAATGTGGCAAACAATGACTATATTTTCTGGGAAAGGAGCAGCAATGATTTCACTTCCAAGATACTACACCTGAGCAAACATTATCCAAAGCTGGCTTCAACTAGGACTTCACTGCCAGTATAGTAAGGCAGATCTAACCTTGACTTTGAAGGGTAAAAAAAGTAACTGAGTGGGGAGACGTTAGCTTGCCAGTGGTCCTCAGTATTCCTTCCCTCTCCTGTGGAGTAGCTGGAATGGATAATTGCTGGGCATGGCAGGAGATGTGTCTGTCTAATTTATGCTGATAATTTCTGACAAGGCCTAAAAAAAGAGAAAGAAGATGGCACCAGTGCTGAGGTGTGTTGCCCAGAACTTCTGTCAGGTGAAATTCTGTAGCTAACACAGCTCAGGGAGAAGACAGAAGCATCAACAGCAGAGGGTGGCCTACAGGTCACCAGGTGTGGGGCTCGTGACAAACAAGAAGGCAGCAAGAGAAGCTGTGCCCAAGCAAGCTCTACACCAGGACAGAGAAAGGAATAGAAGTTAAAGAAAAGAATAGATTGACTAGAATGCCACTATTGACCTTGAGCATAAAGAAGACATTTATACAGAGTGAAATCTAGGCTGATTTACTAAAACTTTATATAAAAGCATAGCAAAAGCCAGGGAAGTTAAAATCAAGAAGTCTTTGAAAAAGAAAAAAAGAGAGAGATGTAGAATTATAGGCTAATTAATTCAATTTCAATTACAGGAAAAATTCTGGAATTAGTAATGAAAAAAGCTATTTGTAAGAAACTGGAATGCAATGGGATGAGTAACAACCAATATTAGCTTCACGGTCTGGTCTTGAAAAACCCATCTAATTTCCTTATAAAACAAGCAGACAGACCTCACAGGCCAGTAAGGAGAAGCAGATGTCAGTATCTTGACTTGAGTGGGTCCTTTTACACTGTCTTGCATGAAATTCTCATAACCCAGGAAGGAATGTGTGTTCTATCTGCTGCAGAGCAGACACAGCACTGGTACTCGGTACTACTGGTACAGCAGGACTTCATTTTCCACAGACAGGAACCTCTTGAACAGAGGTGTACAGGTCTCTGTCTCCAGCTGCAGTCTGTTGGTGACTTGGACTGGGAACTAGAAGAAAGATGGTTGAATTTGTAGAATGCCCAAAGCTGGAAGGATTTGCAGGGACATCAAAGATGGGATTAGAGTTTTTTTAAAAAACAAACAGCAGCCTGACATATTCAAGAAACCGTTAGGGAAAAAAATGAAAGGATGTAGTAGGAATCCATGTGAGAGTCCAAACTGAGGAATAACTGACTGCACAAATATGGACTTGGAACTACTGGATCTAAGGTTTAGGGTTAGGGTTTAATGCAGATTAAAACCTGAAGTGTTTGTCATCAGTGCCATACTCTTGGAAAAAGAAAAGAAAAAAAGAAAAAAAAAGTAAACTAAAGAAATACAATCCAGACAAAACCAAGAAGAATCATCAGAGTCTAAAGAATATGATTTGGGAGGAAAATCTGAAAGTCATGGTAAAACTTAGCCTTAAGAAAAGAAGAACTGTAACAAGCACAGTAAGTCTTGTAAGTTCATGAAAGATTGCAGCAAGGGGAGAAAGTCACTTCCACCTGCCCAAACCAGAGAGGTTCAGAAATAATAACAGGGTTAAACTGCAGCAAGAAAGATTCAAATTTGACATCACAAAAAAGTTAGGACAAATAGATGGAGGCAATGCATATAGTGTCCAGGCATAAAGCCTCCCTAGGGGGAAAGCTTCAAGAACACTGGGTAGCTGTCAGGAATGACAGCAGTGTCCTGCCTCAGGGGTTTGGACATGGACCAGAGATTTGGGTTTAGGCTGCATCTCTCCTGGGGGAGCTGAGGGGGAGGAGTGGGAAGGGCCCACTGTACGTGGAAGGCCTCTCGTTAGGAGTATTCACTAGAACAGGAAGGGAGGAATACTACGATGTTTCTCCTTCCTCCTTCTTCAGTCTGCCCCCAAAGCTTCCTTTTCCCTCTGCATAGGACCTGTTTCCACTTACTCCCCTTGCAGTCCCTCATCTACAGCAGATGTCACTGAGATTTCTGCCCTTCTCCAGCTGCTGCTGAATGCCTGAGGATCACGAGGCACCCATCCAGACCAACCTTGTTCTGGGAAGGTGAAGGATGCAAGGCTAGATGGGAGAGGACTGAAAGCCTTGAAGGTAAAGCCTGCTGCTCCCAGTGCCACTGGAGAGATGGAGTGAGGAAGCAGCTATTGCTGCTGTAGAAGGAATCTGCCTGCAGCCAGCATTGTCTGTGGTGACAGGAATGGAGGGATGGGCCTGCAGGAGGTGAGACACCAGTGATTCGCTTTCATGGTCTGTGTCACCACCTGCACCTGTCTCCTCTGGACTAAGCAAAGGGAATGAGGGCAGGTCTGGCACCCGAGCACTGCCCATGCTGCCTGTGCCTTAGGACACGTTACACATCCCAGGTTACACATCCCAGCGTGCGGGGCTTTCCCCCAGTGGCCAGGACAGCAGGTGTCAAAGCCAGCCTGCACCTCTAGACTGATCTCAGCAAGATTCCTACCCTGGCTACAGCCCAGCAGTGTCAACAGAAGATAATGCTTTGGGACCTTTGAATTGTGTTTCTGTTATTTGGGATCAGAATTTAATTGTTCCCCATTGACATGATGGTATAGGCTCAGCTTTTCAGCTGGTAAGTAAGTGCCAGCTGAATCACTTGGTACTGCATGTATATGCTGTACAGTAGGACCAAGAGCATATTCTTAAAAACCCTAAATCCAACAGTGAATGAAAAGCTAGTCCCTTAAATATTCAGCTTTAATAATGACTCTGATGATCAATAGAAAACTTGGAATAAGATTTTCAGTTCATATATACTGGCTGATTTAGATTTTATTGAAAGTAACAGTGCCAGCACATCAACAAAGCAACCTGGCCCTATGAGCTCACAAAATCCAATCTAAATTATTTACTTTCAAAGAAAGATTTGTTGTAAGTGTTTTACTGGACTTCTGAGTGTTCACAGATTATTTGTGCATTGCTAATTATTGCTAATAATAATTTTGCATTACAGGAAAATTCAATTCATCAGAAATGCACTTGTTAGTACATTAGCCTTCTCTTTCCTTGTGTATTTTCACTGGCAAAACCCATCTCTGAGTAATTATTTTCATTCAGCTTAATGTTGGTGATATACACAGGACAGGAGCTGCCCTAGAAGCCATTATGTGCAGCATACTATATTCCTATGGGTCAAGTCCTCTCCTAATGTCAATCAGCATTAAAAACAGAGGGAGGCACAATGTTATCACAGACGTAGGAGCCTCATCAAATATTCTTTGTCCCACATTCCTGCCTTCCAGGCCATGTCCAGAGCACGTGGCGTAGCCCTTCCTGCTTCACCCTTGGCACCAGCAGTGCACACTTTGCTACCACGTGGTTTGTGAGCCTTGACTCTTGTTGAGTCCCCATCCCCTGGGTGAGGATGCTCCCCCTGTGTGCCAGGGCAAACAAGCACCTTCAGCCAAACCCCAGTGCAGCCAGGGAGAAGTGACAAATGCTTTCCTGGTGGCAGAAGCAGCCCCATTGTCAGAAATCAGAAGAATAATTTCCTGGTTACAGTAGCCTTCAGATACATTGATCCAAATAAAACAATGGGAGTGATATATTGGCTATTCTGTTTCGGTGACTGAGCACTCGAGAGAAGGAATGCAGCTCCCAGAGGCGCGACACAAGGACTTGAAGAGGTTGGCTGTATTTTCTTCCACTTAAAACTGGGAGAGGTGAATAGCTGGTGAAAGTGGGGAGGAGATTGATGGCTTTGGAAACTGCAAGGCCCTCTCGCTATGTGGGACAGCTTTGGTACAGAGTCAGCTTCAAGCCTGACCTTGCCCTCCCTGACCTGTCAGTAACCTCAATCCTGACCTTGGAAGGACCATCCTTCTCCCTGGGGAAGAACATTTTGGGGAATAGCGGGAAAATGTGAGTGGTGATCAGGTCAAGATTATTTTGTTTTCCAGAAGACAGGCTGTGAGGCATACAGGCTGTGAAGCTTGATGTTCTTCGCATGCTTTGATATTCAAGGTACAGGAACCTTGTGGTGCTCACACAGCATTAGCTTCAAACGTGGTCTATCTCATTACACTTCTGCATGGAGTGCCTTTCTGTCTGCTCTGCTGAATCCCCATTTTCATTGGATTTTGGATGCCATCACTACAGTCAGACCACATCCCTGATGGAATTTATTGAGTCTCTCCTTCAAAAGTCATTGAGATTGAAACCAGGCTCTTTCCAGACCCAAATATTTCAGCAGCATGAGCCCCAAACTCATCTCATAGCTCTCTGCTTCCCCCTGCAAGATCACCCCCTTCCCTTGGAGTTGCCTCCCCGCTGCTTTCCCTTTCTCATAACCAGCCATCCTTCACCATGCTGTGTCTATAAAACACTCAGTACACACGGCAGCCGAGGGGGAGGGTCCGAGGGGCTGGTGGAAGCCACTCAGATTTCACATTTATTTAACAGCCGTGGCTGTGCTTGTTTGATTTATCTTCACACATACGTTTGACAGATATGGTCTCATAAAAACTCCACAGAGTAAAAACAGCAGAAAGGCCTGAAGCCATACTGCGTCAGCATTCCATCTGGCTCCAGCTCCAGAGCTAAGCACATATCAAGCCCACTGCAGCTGGCAGCACCCCTCACTTGGGAAACTTTTGAGTTTTCAATGCCTGAAATGCAGAGTGCTTAAGTGTAGCTGGTCCTGAGTTTCCCAGTTGTCTGGGCAAAGAATGAAAAAGGTCATGATTTTCTCTTACCTTAAAAAATCCTGCTGCATTTCCCACAAATTGCTTTGTTCAAATAAATTTATATTTAAGTGGCTAATCTCATCCTTTCCCCAAATCCTGTGGGATACAGCAGCATTCAGAATATCTTGAGAAAGTTATGATTTTCATAGCACTTCAAAAACACCTCTCCCAAACTGCAGCAGTTAAGGAGCAAGCTTGCTTCATCCTTTCCTTGCAAGGGCCTTATAAGCTTACTCTATCTGTATTACTCCCAACATTCCCTTAAGAAAATGAGGTCTTATTTAATGAGTCAGATTCATGCTGTTGTGGTTCTGACAAACACATTTTCACTGGAATGGAATTATAAAATTTGTGCACAAAACAGCTACTATATAGTTTGGGATATAGGCTCCACAAAAGCACAACCCACTTCAACATACGCCTATTTCACAGTGCTTTTTTAAAAGGGGAGCACACCTGAAACTCTCATTCGCAGCATCAAGAGAGGCAAAGTGAAATAGCTGTAAATAAAGTCCCTGGCGTGCTAATGCTGCTCAAAGGTAGGACTCCAGCTGCATTCAGGTGGCGTTTTATTACCCGTATAAATAACAGCCCCGCCACGTCTGGGAGCTGGCAGCCTGGTCTGGAAGAAGGAACCCGGAGCCGAGAGTGAAAGGCCCTGTGTTCCAACCTGCTGCCGTGGGGGCCACTCCATTTCTTTATACATTACCCACACGTATGAAATAAAGTTCTTAATGCTTGTCATGCAGAGATAAGACAGATCTTGCCCTGTTAACAAAAGCAGATGTGAAGACCCCTGTGCTGGGCCCACAACTGTCTTGGCAGGTAGAAACCACTGGATAAGATTAGTGGGAGAATTGTCACTGCTTCTCTGTGGGCAGATATTTGTGGTTCCCTCTCTCATTAGGGATGATTTTTCTCAGGTACAGAAATGTCACCTTTTCTGGTTTAGGTAAACAAATAAGGAGTATGCAACAAAGGTTTGGAAACCTCGTGTTTTCCTGACTACAGATGACCCATTTTGGTTTATGGTTACCTCCTGTACTGCTGGTCTCCTAGTTCTGATCCTCTTGGTGCCATATTCACCCAGTTTTCACAGTCACACTGAGCTGTAACAGGTCACCTCCACATACATCCATACTTGCAGTTCAGTGCCTGGCAGAGAGTTATTTTTCAAAGGACAGGACTTAGAGGCAATGGTTCCCTCTTTCCTTGGGACAGTTTTTCCCCAGCTATGGAAATGTCTTCTTTTCTGTTTTAAGCAAAAAACTAAGGAATTGCAGACACTCAGGACACACTGCACATTGCCTTCAGGACACCCTTGCCAGATCTCCTGTTTTCCAACAGCTCTAGTCAAGGACCAGATCATCATGGCCTGATGTTTTCTCTCCCTTACTCTGTTGCTGGCAGATAAAAACGTAATTCCTCTTCATTAGTAACTTCAGGGGACCCAGCCCCAGGGCCAACTTCAGACTTCTTTCTGGAGTCTGAACAATTTGAAGAGAGATCACTTGTGAACAATGTGTTGAATATAGTGCCTGTTGTTGTACACATTGTTACACAGAAGTGCCACACACCATGGGCAGTGTGTGGGGCTGGGCTTGGACACTCAAACCTTATCACAGAACCCTAGAATTAAGGTTAGAAAAGACCTCTAAGTCCAACCATGGAGTCCAACCATTAACCCAGCACCCCCATGTTCCCCATTAAACCATAGCCCCAAGTGCCACATCCACAGGGTTTTTGAACACTTCCAGGGATAGTGACTCTGCCCCTTCCCTGGGCAGTCCATTCCAGGGCTAGACAACCCTTTCAGTGAAGAAATTTTTCCTCACATCCAATCTAAACCTCTCCTGGTGATTTCCTCTTGTCCTGTTACTTGTTACCTGGGAGAGCAGACTGACCCCCACCTGGCTAGGGCCTCCTTTCTGGTAGTTGTAAAGTGTTATAAGGTCTTCTCTGAGCCTCCTTTTCTGCAGCCTAAATACTCCCAGGTCGCTCAGCTGCTCCTCATAAGAATTGTGCTCCAGACCCCTGTGACAAACCAACCAGCAAGGCCCATGGTCTGACATGATTTCTTTCAGAAACAGGCCAGCATTGGCCAGACAAGGGCAAGACAAACTGCCCCAGAAGGCTGCAGGCAATGCGGAAAGGCAGGTCCCTGGAGCGCACAAAAGGAAATACCCACATATGAGACTCGGCTATCTCAAGAAGGGGGACCATATCTCCTGCATATAAATGCAGAAAACCCTCACACTGATGGCATAGCCACCAATATGCAGCACTTCTATCCCTTCTTTTTTATTGTGTGTAGCTACAGAGCCACAAGGAAGGTACTGACAAGCAGTCAAGGAATTCAGCTGCTGGTTTGCTATGCAGGACTTGGGAGCTGGAGGGCGAAAGTGATGCATGGAAATTAAGTTAATTTTAAACCGCAGGCAAGAGAAGAGACTTACTAGCAGTTACTTAAGAGAAGCTGCTGACTGTTTAAATACCATTAAGAAGATTAATGTCAGCCCGCAGAACCACTGAAAAATTAGGGCTGAAAGGGACCTTGAAAGGTCAGACCAGTCCCTTCCACGAACCCAAGCAGGATCACCTAAACCTCGGACATCCCTGACAGATGTTGCTTAACTTGATCTTAAAGCTTTCCACTCCCTAGGCAGTCTATTCTTTATTACCCCTGTCATTAGAAAGTTTTTCCTAACATCTAAATTGAGCCTCTCCTGCTGTGACTTAAGCCTTCTTTTTTTCTTTTTTTTTGCTCTCCTCTCCTCCATCATAGACAAGGAGCAACGGTTATGCCTTTTTATGTGCTTAAAGACTTCAGTTCTCTCCTCCGTTGGGTTAGAGAATTTCATTTCTCTCAGGCTTCCCTGGTAGGTAATGGTTTGTCCATTTCCGTTTGTTCTCCCTGCTCTCTGCTGGGCTGGATCCAATTACGCCACATCTCCCCTTAACTTATTTTCCATCACCTCAACACCATGACATAGCTGACTTGCATTCAGCTTTTGATCCTTTTCCTGAAGAATTGCTACTTAACCCATCACTCCCTCCTCTGTACTCTGGGAGTTCATATTGTTGCTCAAGTGTACGACCTTCCACTTCTCCTTATTCAAATGCCTCCTGTTTCTTCCAGACCATTT
This sequence comes from Horornis vulcanius, assembly GCA_013401035.1. Classification (NCBI taxonomy): domain Eukaryota; kingdom Metazoa; phylum Chordata; class Aves; order Passeriformes; family Scotocercidae; genus Horornis; species Horornis vulcanius. The sequence continues at coordinate 25,482 of VZUA01055670.1, forward strand.
CCCCAATTTGCCCACACAGTTTTAAACTCTAATCCTGCCCAACATTACATCTGTGGTTTTATTTCATGTGTGAAATGAAAGTCCTTATGTTTATCCTTTATAACAAAACAAAAAAAAAAAATTAAGCCAAACTGAATCAGATGTAGAGGGAAACCCCACTCAAAGCCAGCTTTAACCTGGACAAGAAGGCGCTGGCAGCGGTGCACTGGGTGAGGTTATTCAAGCAGGTTTGTATCAAGTGACCTCAGCCACCCCTCATAAGGCTTCCCCTCCAGACACTTCACCATCCTCCTTTGGAAGTGTCCAAGGCCAGACTGGATAAGGCTTGGAGCAACCTGATCTAGTGGAAGGTGTCCCTGTCCGTGGCAGCGGGTACGAATGAGATGTTCTTTAAGGTGCCTTCCTACCCAAGCCATTCTGTGATTCTACTGGAGCATGTTTCCCCAGGTGGTTTCAAACAGCCAACACCAAACTACTCCGACAGCCACACGAAGTTACTGCAGTCAGGTCTCTCCCACCTCTCCCCTCCACCTAACCCTCCTTTTTGCCTTGCTGAGTCTCTGTCCCAGCTCTCTGACCCCCGCGCCTTCACCTTCCCCCTCAGCCTCCCCACTGCTGTCACCCGGGCCCTGTATGCCAGTGGACCTTCCCCGGCTCGGGGAAGTGCCACGGGAAGGGCAAAACTAAAATAAAATAACTGAGGACGTTAAAACCTGTTATTTTTGAGGTAAATCCCTGTTATTTTGGAGATAGCCCTGTTTTGCCGGCCCGGCTCTGGGCGGCGCGGCCCGCGGCTGCCCCCTGGCGGTCAGGAGGTGTCCGGGCCCAGGCGGGATGAAGAGGATGGCACTCGGCCACAGGGGACAGAGGCTGCACTGCCACTGTCCCGTGGCCACTGCAACCACTGGCGTTGGGAGGAATGATGGGAATAGGGGTTATCCCATCAGCATGCTACATCAGGGATAGGCAGGGAAGGGCAGGCGGCCTATTAGCACAAACTCCCCCCCACCCTTGCCTTTGCCTGTCTGTTCTGCAAGTGAGGGCATTTCATCACCCCTGTCATGTTCACAAGGTAGGCAAAGATAAAGGCAGTGAAACAAGCCCACATGACCCCACAACAGATGTGCAAGAGATGGAGTCAAGAACCACCTTTGCTCCACAGGTGAACTCAAGTCCACTTCAATGCCATATGGACACCTTCTCTCCCTGCTGCTGCACCCTGGCTCTGAGCAGCATTTAGGCCTCACACATTACTCAAAGCAGGCTGATCTCAGCTCATCTCTGGCTCTCTCTGAACTACCTCACTCAGCAAGCGTCCCGGAGCACCTCATGCCCCTGGCCCCACGCTGTGCCCATCCTGCCAGCAAGCACACCTGTGGCTTGGCTGCCATTCCCTGAAGCCTGCAAGGAGCCCATCTGCCTGATAAGGATGTGCAGCACCAGCGATTGGCACATACAGGAGGGGACCTGGGCAGGCAGGCTGCACCCCTCCTAATTGACTGAAGGATGAGGAACACTTGAACTTGCTCCAAAAGGAACCTCAAGCTCCAGCTTCCCCACATTCATTTACTTGCAGAGCTTGCCCAAACTTGCAAGTAGGCATCAGCTTGCAGACAGGCAGCTGGAAGGAAGCAGAGTCAGGCCAGTGCAAGTCAGCTGGAGGTATTGACCCTTCTGGCAGTTTGGATGCAGACCTTGAGCTCAGTTTAAACATGTCTTTCTTCCCCTGTCCTCTATCTAGGACTAGCCCTTCCCAGCCATTATTTTCTTCAGCATGACTCATTCCAGCTACAAGTCCATTCAATACTGTCTATCCAGGCCCTGCAAAACTCACCAAGGCCAAGTCCATCAGGCCCTACATCTCTTCCATACAGGCAGTTCCTGGGGATAAATAAAGATACTATCCAATATCTCATTATTTTTTTGTTGTTGTTGTCGTTTTAAACACACAAAAATCTATGGAATATTGCAATAGTCGAGTTTATTCCAGGGCAAGTTAAGACAATGAGCAAGAATCTCTCAAGAACAACTCTCTGCCACCCTTCAGGTGATGTCAGCACTGAGAGGTACTTCTGTGAGATACACAGAAAGCTCTGGTGCCAAAGCATGATAGTGAACAGAAAAAAATCAAAACAAGTCTCCTAAATCAAATCTGCTTCCTAATGCAAGCAGACAGAGCAGCAATTTTACACGCATCAAAACTGTGAGCTTTAAGTGCTATGAGTAGTCAGGGAGGAGTGTTTGCAAAATGCAGTGATGTGATCACATAACTGAGAGCTCCACTTTCCAAGCCTCTCACGGGGGGTTTTGGTTAAAAGTTTCCCTGTGCTCAGTACACTGGGTAAAGTCTGCTCAGCAATGAATGCAAAAAGTGCCATGGAACAATGACAGCTGCAGGTGCAAAGAAAGAAATGCTAGAGGCGTGATAGTGCTTCAACATTTATTTTCCCCAAGACAAATAAAAAGAATTAAAACAGTTCTAAAACCCACAAAGCTTTAGAATACTTCACAATACAGAAATGCTAACTGTGCTTCCTGCTTAGACTAACCAGCAGGGAGGTCTTTCATTCAGGCCTTTATGTCAGTAGGTGCATAAAGCTGTTTCATTTATTCCAGGTACCTAACAAGTGACAAGAGAAATACATGGGAGAATCATTCCAGTTTCGTTCAAGCCCAGGAAATTCTCCTGATAGGGGTGCCGTGCTGTTGACTGGATGCCACATTCAACAGGTATTGCTCACACCATGTACAGATGTCTGCAGTCAGCCAGTCTGCCATGGTCCCTGTGTAACAGCACAGGGGCTGTGCTAGGCTATGGGGCTCCAAAACAACAGGTACACTGGAAGGGCAAAGAGAAAAACAAAAGCAGGAAAGCTGACCCAGGTTTCTGTTAGAGGGCACGGTGCTCTTCCACCCTTCTCCCAGGCTGCTAGTTCAAAAGAGCCATCAACACCACTTAGGAAGGCTAAAAAACACCAGCTTCATTTACTGACACCTTCTCTCTATTGACAGTATATCTGCCAGAGGGCTAATGCATATCTGCGTCTGGTCCAAGGTTATGGCTGCACTCATGCAGTAGGATTTTTTTTTGCCACCCTGCAGCATGACAGTAATGCAGTCTCTCAGGCCTCTTCTGCAGCTCTTGCATTACGACACAGACCAAACCACTGCCTGCCCCATGCATTAACTTCAGTGATGAACACTACTCCTGATTTTGGCAACTGAAGTACCAGCCTTAGAACCAGAAAATACTGTGTCTTTATTCTGGCTACATTGAAGAATGGTTTCATAGGATGAAAAAGAAGGTACTAGTTTGCCCAATAGAAAATTTAACTTCTTTGGAAAGAAGAGAAAATGTACGTTTTCAGTCCTGTATATTGCACTTATATGTATGTTGTCTGTCTTTTTCACCCAGAACTGTCAAAAGCTCTTTTTGGAATAATTCATTTTCAGGGGACAAAAAGGAAAGGGTCTGTATGTGTGTGGAGGGACCGAGAAACCATTTGTGGCATCACTGTTCAGTCAGTTACGTCTGAGCTACAATTAGGATATTTCATGTCTAGGTAGAAAGGATTGTAGTGGGTTTTAGTGACAGACCTCCAGCTGCAGGGGATAGAGTGTGATGGGGTCTGGAAATTCTCATAAATGAAGATATTGCAAGAAACCTTCTATGTCTGGGCTAATACGGACACTTCTTAATCCATGCCACAAAACTGACAGTTAAAATAGAAAATGCATTTCAGACCACTTACACTTCCTCCCTTTGGGTAATCTAAAATCCGCAATAGTTCCAGAGAACTAGTGGACTAGTTAGACCAGTGGCTAAAACCAGTCATTCAACAGAACATTCAGCTGACCAGCCCAATATTCCATACTGCTGTCTGCATGTTTGTAGCTTTGCATAAGTAACTGGTGACATCTTTCAAGGTGAAAATAGAACAATCCTGTCCCAGCTTACCCAAAATACTGCCAGTGCTCTATTTCATGTAGCAACTCGGAGCTCTTCTGCTCTTGAGCAGCTAGATCCTCCTCTCTGGAGAGTCTCAAAAATTTTAGGAATTGAAGTGGGAGATGTACACATGTTCTGAAGGGCATGGACATCTAGAATCACAACACAAGTCACCTGAGTTCTCAGGGAAACATATCCTCGTTCTTAGCAGGACAATTTTCATGCCATGCAATTGATTTATTGGTGCACTTTAAAGGTAGGCATTAATGCAGTGAACTTTCTGACCCTTGTATAAATAGAGCCCAGTGTAATCCAAACCACTTTACACAGATGAAAGAAAGAAGAACCAGAGTTGTTTTAACTGAGTATGACAAGAGATATCTGTGTCACCCTCTCTACTTTTACACCTCATACTATTCCCTCTTCTACTTTCTTAGAAACAAGCTAGAGGGTAGATTTGAGGTATCAGTGGGATGAAGGAAAGCTTCTTATGACTAGACGAGGAGGAGGGAAAGCAGAAAATGTAAAAAACCCATATGCTGTTGTAAAGACTAGACTTGCCTTAACACAGCAGTCACAGCAGACAACCCTGAAAGAAAAAAGTCTCCAGCATTATCATTTAAGTAAAGCTCAGCGGATACCAATATTGCAGCTACAGAGGACATTTCCAAGTAAGTCTGAATTCATGATTGTGGTAGAATGACTTGATGGCAAAGTAAGCAAGTTGAGAACTCCATTATTCAGTTTGCCAGCCTTCCTATTTCTGGTAGCTTAAATCATCTGAAATGTGTCAACATCCATAGCTTCAAGGCTTTATCTGCAAATGCTCATTATGCTTCATGCAGCACTACCACCAGACAGTTGCTCATTTTCCAGTGGTTGTTTACTTGCTGCTTATAATCAATTCAGGGCTTCACAACTGCTTCAAATAGATTCAAGTGAGCCTTAATGAGCCTGAAGTTCCTCTCTCACTCTCCCATGAACAGAAAGCCTCTGACAAATAAGTGGATACAAGTAGGCTCCTTTCCCAGTCACAAGGTTTGGAGTTCTCTTTTTCAGTCCTTAACGGAAGATTCTGGTCTAGACCCTCTCCCAGAACCTGTTCAAGCCCTTGGCTGAAGTTAGAGCAAACCTTTAGAGCAAAATGCAGAGGGTGATCTCAGAAAAGCTAATTTAATACTGGCACAGGAAATTTGGCTGTTGTTGACTTAATACTAAGAGTTAAAACAGAGATACTACTTCAGAGACCAGATTTTCTACATCCTGCCCAGCTGTAGACACTCCAGCCTGGCTTGTGCAGTACGGCAAAGCTGAAGGGCCCAGCAACCTGTTTCTATCCAGTACTACAACCAGTGAATACTGAGAATCCTCAGCACAGTTCTTTCACTCTTTTCTCCCTCCTCATTCAGTCCTTTTGTGTCAGCTCACCTGCTGCAGAGGTAACAGTTGTAAGGCCACTTAAGAAACATCTGCTTATGGCAGCTGAAACAGATCTGTGGAAAGGAAAGTTATTTGTGAATGCAAATGGAAAACATCTTTGTAGCAGCAGTATCCACTGCCTTCCAAAGAGCAAGCACGTAAACAAACCTTCTAAAGGCTTTAGATTCATATACAATAACAGAGATCCAATAAAGGATAGCAAGGAAACAGGAATTAAAAGCTAAAAAGGCAAAAAGAAGTCTTACTTGTAGGCCAGTGATTTTATAATGCAGAGGTTTGGGGCAGCTGCCAGACAACAGGAGTTTAAAAAAAGGCTCTTGAGCAAACAATAGCTGTATTGTGCAAGAGTGTAACAGTAGCTAGTTAAGAGAGAGGGAAGAAGAGAGACATTCTTTGAGGTAGACTGCAGCAATCCCAAAGAGATTAAATCAGGGCAAATTTGAATTCAATCCTGAAGCAAGAAATGAGTCATAAGGAAGCTGATGAGTCGCTTGAACTTTATAAAAAAGAGCACATTCATACACAGCTGGCAGTCAGAAGTGATATTATCTTGAGAACTACTTGAGAAAGCTAAAAAAACAGCAGTGGGTAAGAAAGCCATTTTAGAATAGTCATAGAGCAGACAAGTTAAAGCAGGGTCAGTAAGGTGAGAAGAAAACAAGGATTCAGTCTGAGGAGCATCAGATAGCTTGTGGAAGTAGCACGGCTCTGCTAGTAGAACCTTTGACTCTGTCCATACTGCCAAATAAATGAGGGTAAAAAAATGACCCAAAAGCCAAGAAGCACAGATTTCCTCACATCTGTGCTGCAAAGGGCCTGTACTGCAAAGGACAGCTGCTCTGGAGGGGTGGTTGTCACACCGCCTCTAAAGGAGACTGGGGGTAAGCCAGAAACCGAGACACGTGAACAACCAAGAGCCCTGAGCTATACAGCTCCTTCTCTTCCCCCTCATCTCCCCACCTTCATGTCCACTTGGCAAGGTGGTTTGAGTCAGCACAGCTCAGGTGTGGGAGCCTGAGTCAAGTGCCTTTGTTTCACTCTTTAGCAGTACCAAATCCCAGCTCTTTACTTTGGGATTTCAGAGCTGACCAATGGTCATGGCAGTCAGCTCTCCTTGCACGGAAATCAGACAAGAAGCAACAAGCAAAGGCTGGGCTATCTTCTAGGCCATTTACACAGCTTAAGATAGAGTAGAAGCCATCACTGCACAAATACTAAAAATTTTTTCCAGCCTAGGGCCAAACTCAGATCAGCTGTTATGAACAGGATAGGTTGAGGCAGAGGGTTCCTCTGCAGTTCAGCGCTGAGGGCCATGAAACCAGCCAGCTTTTGAAAAGGCAAGGGCAGCACAAAGTGAAGGAGGAGGAAAATACCTTTGCTCTTGGAAAGACACCATCACTACCTCCTTGGAAGAGGCCTTGCCTTTCCAGCACCATCATTGCATATCTGGTTCCAATCAGCTCAGCAATGGTTGGCCACTTGGTAGGAAAGGGACAGTCCTATTGAAAGACAGAAGTTAAACATCAGATAAAGTTGAAGAAAGCAGCTATTTGGGGAGGTCATCTCAAAACTGGGTCCCAAAGGATCAGGAGCATTTTTCTTCAAAACCCCTTTTTGCTTGTGATGGGGAGTATCAGGTGACTCTTTGACAATACTAGGAGAGAAACTGCTACGGGCAGGTGAGTGGTTGTTTCAGTTTTCAAGCAGATTCCTTTGAGACATTTTACCCTTTGGAAGAGGCACCACCCTGGCCTCTCCTGGATACAGAATTCCTTTCCACAGCACAACACTCCCTTGCCCTTCTCTTTCCCAAGACCTACTGGCCCAATACAAATGTGATCTCATGGTCAGCCAGGAGAGACAACTGTGCTTAATCCCCAACACACCTGCATCCCCCACCACACTACTGAACAACGAGACACCAGAGAGGTCAGATAGAGACTTGCCAAGGTGGGACAAGGAGGGATGCAGAAGCAAAGAAAGAGTCAAGGGCACAACACACCTTGTCAGGGCAGAACAGGGTGAGGCCATAATTCAGAGGGTTGCATAGAAGCACATAGACCCCAGTATTTCTCCCACAACCATCATTCAGAGCCTGATAAGTTCAGTTCTACATATATTATACATTTAAAAGTCACTGTGCTATCCACATTTTGTTAACTACTTATTGCCCTTTACTGCAGCTTAAAAGATACTTGTGAGCATATCAGAATCTAGAGAGAAAAGGACAAGAAGAAAGCAGGATAGTCCCATTCTCAATTACAGTCTGTTTGAGGAAGCCTTGATGACACTTTCAAGTAATGGCATGGTATTTTTCTCTTCTTGTATGAGAACCAACTTTATTTCATATCATTCAAAGGGGGAAGCCACCACAAGGACACTACAGCATCCAGTCTTCTATTAAGACTTCTACAAGGAGAGAATAATATACCAACTTCAGATGGCTGTACCATATGTCCCAAGACAAAAACCACAGAGCATGCTTACTGCTTTCATCAGGATCAAGGTGCAAGCCATTACCAAATGTATCAGACCAGGGTTGCTTGCTGACATGTTGGACTTACAAGTTCCTTGCTTTGAAGGCCTCTCTCTAAAGATTTGGACCTTCCTCTGTAAGGAGCCAGCTGCTGTTGACCANAGGCAGCTGCTGTTGACCAGTGCTCAGGAAACACTCAGGCTTAATGTCTCCTGGTGTGGGTGCACTCATGGGAGGAGACATGCAATTTGCAGTGAGACCTGGATAGGAAGAGAGAATTTTAGGGTGCAGAAAACCCACTGTCAGTTTCTAAGTACTCACCCTGAAAGCTGGACACTCAAGAGCACTACACTGCCTTCTGAAGGTAGCAAGGCTTACATCTCTCCCCCTCCAACCCATCTGCTCAGATCACAAAAAAAGCAGAGGTTACAGTAATTATGCTTGTCAGTAGGCACTGATGAGGCTTCATTAGCACCACTTAGTTTAATAAAATGAAGTGCTGCACTTTCTACTTGAATATTCAAACCACTCATTTAGCTTTTACTGCAAATTTCAGTCAGGCCTTTGGGAACATGCAATTATTGTTTTGAAGCTGCAGGAGCTACACAAACTTCAGTCAACTGCAGAGAAATGATTTTCTACAGGCACCTCTCCAGACTCTTATTTAGTATTGGAACTTCTGTGAAGTACCTTCAGGTGATTAAAGAAGTACACTGAGCCCAACCCAAGGGTTTGGGAGCCACTGGCTGTACTTTGTCACCTGGTTTAGACGTGCAGCCAGAAGGGCACTGACCTGTGCTGATGCAGGATACTCCTGATAGCCTGGTGGAGGGAAGGCAGGTGCTGGCATGCAGCTTGGGAGTGGTTTCCTGTAGACCAGAGGACAGGATGTTCATAATCTGCATGTAAGAGACACCAAGGGCACTTCATCAGAAGTACTGCTGCCTAACAAAACCCAGGACACCCACAACTCATCAGAAATGTTCAAGGCTCAGCCAGAAGAGGAGCAGAGAGAAAAAACAATGGAGCATATTTAAAAGTTTTCTATTTCTTCTTGGAATATAAAATTAATTCCCCCTGCGCTCCACAGCTAG
>VZUA01055670.1:34495-45859 GCA_013401035.1 Horornis vulcanius
TCTTGCCCAAGTCCAACAGTGGACACCAGTACTAAAGTTTCCTGTAAGGTTCCTGTTCAGGAACCAGCTTTGCAAAATCCTCTCCACACAACTCATGGAATGCATTGGAACAATTTTCTTGGCTCCAGCTCACATGTAGCAACACTGGAGAACAGTTCAAGAGACTGTGACTAACCTAACTCATGAACTCAACTCAAAACCAACGCTTTATCTCAACAGCATTGTTTCTACCTTGCCTAGAAAAGCAGAAAACAAACTTGATTATAGTAGTCTCCATATGAAAGTCCTTCTAGTTTAGTAGTAATACATCAACCACAGGGTTCTCAAGTGCTGAACATTCATACAAGTAGCTCAGACTGGGGCAAATATAGCTAAGATTTTCTGCTTTTATAATTCATATGTTTTCCTCAGTTAGGCAATTGCATTTCACACAGAAATATTTACAGAAAACAGATTCCTGTTTGTATGCCAGAGCATCTGTGCTAGACATGATGTGTTAGGGCTTAAGTTCTGTTCCACAGAATTTCGGAATATGCTCAGACTGAATCCCAGAACCAAGCAGTCAAGCTTTTCATGACAAAGCCAGGAATTAAAGAACCCAAAGACTGTGTGTTGTGGTTTACTGAAGAACAGTGCTCCCAAAATAACTCCACAGACAGACAAGTGGGAATTCATCCATCAAGTTCCTTCCTCAAAATACATCATTAAGTTTTCCTTCTGTAAGCTCATATACCACATGAAATCTAAGTATGTCAATACATCTAGCATCAAATGCCTCACTGTGAGGTAAGAGTGGGAATATTCTGGTCCATGTTGGCCAGATTCCCATGCTATTATAACTTCTGTAGGATCCAGTTTTAAAAGACCAGAGCACACTTCAGTTCTGTAGAACCATAAAATATCTTGAGTTGAGACCCACAAGGATCACCAAAGTTCAGCACCTGCCCCTGCACAGGACCACCCCAAAAGTCACACCATGTGCCTGAGAGCATTGTCCAAATGCCTCTTGAGTTCTGTCAAGTTTGGTGCTGTGACCACTTTGCTGGGAAGATAGTTCCAGTGCTCAACCACTCTGCAGGTGAAATATCTTTTCCTAATAACTAACTTAAACCTCCCCTGACACAGCTTCAGGCCATTCCCTTGGATGCTGTCACTGGTCAGAGAGGAGATCAGTACCTACAGGCTGGAGTCATGCCACAAACAGAAGTGTTTGATGATGAAATGAGCTTCTGTAGAGGAAAGGACTTCAGTGAACCCTGTAGTACCACATTTGTTCACTTTTGAGACAAGATTTCCTGCACCAGGATTTGTTCCTCCCCTTCCAGGCTATGTATATGCTTGCAGCTCTAATTCCTGAAAGTATGCATGCCTCTCCACAGTCCTTTCACCTAAAGCTCCTTACCTGAGCTCCTGCTCCCAGCTGCTGTGTTTTAGTATTGGCAATTTTAAGCTCAGCACTGGCATCTTGGAGATGTAAGAAATTGTTGCTTGGAGTGTTCAAGGCAGTTGATGCCACAAGCATTTCTGCAGGGGAGAGAGAGAACAAAAAACCCCGTAGTCACAGACTAAATGAGATAGAAAATGACAAATTTGATACCCACACATTGGAATTTGAGATTTACCTAGGCTTTGTCCTAGTAGTTACATAATCTTTTATTCTTAGATGATGGTCAAAATCCTGTAATCCCACTTAGTGGGCAGACAAATTTGAACATCCATAAAAAGAAGGGAAAGCTGAAATATCTTTTGAGTCCTAATAAGCCACAAACAGATTTCTTAGAGATAACTATTTTTATGCCATACCACCTCTATCACACAAAATTTGTGTTCCTCCCTGCCCCTTACATTACAAATGTTATTGAAAAGAAAAGTGGGCTTTCATTTCCAAGGCCACCTATTATTTTTAGCCAATGCTGACTTCACTTGCTTGCTTGCTAGGTCACTCTGTAGCAGGTACCTTTGGGCCTGCTCCTCTTCTCCTGTGCTGCTGCTGCTGCCCGAAGCTTCGGTGGTTGTTTAATTTCTGCCATGAGCTGTTCATGCCACCTGAGCTCCTGTGGCACACACTGTTTCAGCTTCACCTCCAACATCTGCAGGCAAAGCACAGCACCACAAAGAGCCATTGGACAGAGCAAGGAGGCCACTGGTGACAGAACAACTGCATCAGCAATGGCACTGTTTTACAAGTGCTTGTCACCCAAGAGGGCACTGGGTCCTGCACATGAGACAGCCTTCAGCACTATGCATAGTAAAATACTTTAGCAACTCTCAAATTTGAAGTCAAGAATTCCAGGAGCTCTTTCAAGACCACAAAATGTTGCAAATTAAAGAAGCAGTGGAGGAAGTAGGAAGACCATCTTTCTTCTACAAAGATGTCAACTCCCATTTTTCTAGTACCACCTCCTGCCAACAGGAGGGTCTAATCAAAAGTTAAGTATGGTTAATATAACCCCCTCCCAAATACCAACCAGTAGCTAAGGTATTGGCTTAATATTCCTTCAGGATGTCCTGTCACCTCCAGAATTACCTTGTTTTGCTATCATCAGATGCAGCACCAGGTCACCTACCGGCTTTAGATGAGGCTCGAGAGCAGCTACATCAACTTTTGGGGCCCTGTGCTGTTGCTGGATGGTCACCTGAAAGAGCAGAACTGGTGCTTAAGAAATCTCTGCTCCTTGTACACTCTGCCATTCAGTAGCACAGTGAATGATACAAGTCAGGATTTGGGAACAGGGGAGATGGGGAAGGCATTAAAAAACAAAACAAAAAAAGCCCCAAACAAACAAAAGCCCCAAAACTTCCAAAAAATCCCAAAACCTACCTCAAAAAAACCCTCAAAAAACCAAGCCCCAAACAAACACAATTCCCTCACAAAACAAACAACCCTCCTGACCCCCAAACAAAAAAAAAAAAAGGAGTTGGGAAGTGTAGAATAATGACGTTTCCTTATTTGGCGTCTTGTTAGGGAAAGATATGCCCGTGACAAACCAGGGGCAAATCAGAAGTACTGCACAGCCCTTAGAGACTTGCACAAGGAGCACAAAGCCTTCTAGCCCCAACAGCTCGTGAACTGCTCTGAGAAGCAGGTAGAAAACACTGTACTCAGATATTAATGTCAGAAGTGATCCCAACAAGCACCATGGTGACATCATTTTCATCAGTGAAAGCTCAGCTCCAGGGAGGAGAGCAACTGAACGGGTTAACAAGACTGTAACAAGAACTGTTGCAGCTGTATGCCTAGTCAGAGACCCAGAGACTGGCTTACAGCCCGACATGAACTAGGAACAATAGCAAGATAGAATTGCTGGGTAGATATTCATGTGAAGCATCGAGCCCTGTGCTTGCTGCATAGGGGAGAACTGACAAAAAAGTCAATTGCACATGCACGTCCTTAGCTGCCTTGTTCACTTATTCCTATTTTGAGGCTGTGCCATTTACTTTGACTTGTGTGTACAACTTCAGGACACGTGGGAGCGCAGGTAGAACAACACCACAGCTCCCCACACTAGCTGTGCTTTCATTCATTTGCAAATTAGACCACTGTTTGCTAGGGAAGCTTTAAAATAGCTTTGCAGATGGGGAAATCCTAGTTTAAGAGCCTTCACAAAGACCTGAGCAGTCGTACTCTGCTTTCTTTCAGTATTTCTGACTACTACTCTTCAAAGATGCTTGTGCTTCTTGTGGACCAAAGAAAAAGTTACCAAAAAGGAAAAGAAAGAAAAAGAAAAAAGAAAATCAAGAGCCAGATCATCCTGCCACCTTGAGTTACAGTTTTGTACTGCACAGTACATTGATACACATTACATTGCAAGGAATACAAGTTAGTCATGATGCACTGTCTCCTTACCAATACTATTAATTTACATATCCATCAAGATACCATCTCCAAACACATTACATAGCATTACCTGGAGGCTAGAGCCACAGCCAAGCAAGAGCTGGGATTTTATAGAGGTGCATGGTTTAGCTGAAGCTTTTAAACCTGCTACACTCTAGCAGCAGCAACAAAGAGGAAAAAAAGCTGATGTCTAGTGCAGTATGCAAAGTTTTCACTTTTTGTAATACCACTCTTTATTACAAGAAGAGTTGTGCCTCATCTTCTGCCAAGACATCTTTTGCAAAGCATGCCAATGCCACAAGGCATTGTGCCAATGTTTTAGATCTGCTCATCATTCCCAGCTCAAGCTGCAGCAAGCAAAGAGCATCACAAGTCTTTAGAGACACCCCAGATGTTTTTGTATATGGTCACCTTCACCAACCAAGTGGTGAAGGTGGAAGTCTCTGCCCCTCCCTTCAACGGGCTCAACATTGTTTACCCTGACTAAATTCCTGCAGTAGCTGAGTGCACTCTCCAGAGGCCTTTGCCTGAGGCTGAGCAGAAAAGCTCTCAAAAGAGCTTTTGCACTTGCATACACACCACAGCATCTGGGAAGGAAAAGCAGCAAGTAAAAGATGCCAGGGACAGCTCAAGGAGCCTGGAAGGGCACAAGTGTCCAAGGTGGAAAGCACAAGGAAGCAAGAGTGTGGTCCGTGAAACTGTTGTGTGCAGGGCAGAATAACTGCAGCAGGGAAGCGAGTGGTTGACCCTGGAGGGAGAAGACATTTACTATGCTGATTCATGAACATGTGGCTACTCATGACTTAAAAAGTTACTGGAAATTAAGTACTTGGGTGGACAAACAGGGTCATCTAATGTTGAGCTGCAGCTGAGAAGGAGCCCCAGACACTTCTGGACTTGGATGTACTTTTGAAAAAGACACATCTTTGGAGAAGAGGTCTCAACACATACTGCTCAGAAATGAAGTAGAGCCCATGTTTCCAAAGCTGTCTGCTGACTCCAGTCACTCACCTTCCGCAGGGTGTACCTCTTGTGCTGAATGTCATCCAAAAGTATCTCATAGGGAGAGCGAACACGTTCTTTTAGAGACGCACGACGCCGTGGTCGCTCCGCGGCCTTGCGCAGCCTCACACCAGCCTGCAGCTCACAGATGACATCGGGCCACGGGGACACCTTGGAGAAACCAGCAAGGACCAAGTCAGTGGCTGGCTTGGACTCACGGAGCAGCATCCCCTCCCTCCATCTAACAGGGCACACTTAGCAGCCAAAGTCATTCAGAAACACAGAACTGTGTCCTTAACGTGCCCTTCTACTCACTTCCACATCAGGGTGCAGTCCCAAAGCAAAGAATTGCTTTTCTTTGCAGATGTTAATTTACAGCAAGGAAACTCATAGCTGGCTCACCAGCCTTATTGCCAAAATTTGTCATTAACTTTATGCATGTACTTCAGCAAAATACAGCTTTTGCTGCCAGGTAAATAAATAGACCCATTTTCTTTCTGCTAGTGATCCAGGTGCCATAGTGTTTTCATAGTACTAGAGCCTAGGAAACACTTAGAATGAAATCCCAAATCTAACCATTAAAATCCTCCAAATTTTCAGAAAACCAAGGGTTGAAGTGCCCAGAAAAAAGAGGAAGACAAGTAGACAAGGGATCTCATGCTTAACAGCAGCATAAGTTAGCAGTCTCAGCCTAGAGACACAGCCTAAAAACCCTGACATCTGCTCATCCTGTTTCTGTACTAGTATCTGAGGATGTTCAGACATGCAGTATAACCCAACAAAAGTTAGAGACAGGCAAAAAAGTAATCAACTCAATAGCATGTTTAGACAACATTGTAATGGAAGTGCTAAATCAACAGCTTATCTGGATCCCAGTGGCAAATTGAGTAAGAACAAGTCATTGTATTATAAACAGTGAAAGGGAAGCAAAACATTTTAGAAAACCGCCTCAGAACAAAGTATCTGACTTAGGCTTCTCTCTCTTTTCTACTTACAGCATGAAGCATCTTCTCTCTACTTATCCCTTCAGATACCTTGGTATAATACCAGGAGAGTCTTATGCAAGCTCTGACTGATGGGTGCCTTCAAGAGACAGATATTTTTGTTGGATTGTTTCAGCCTGGATTCGGTAGTCATGCCTCAGCTCTAGAAAACTAGAGCTCTCAAAGAATGACCAGTTGCCATACCTCCTAGGCTACACTTAATACTGTGTGGGAGAACACACAAAAGTCTCTGGACAAACTCATCAGTACTAGAGACTTTTGAAATAGCTTATCCCAAGACATTTGCACTTTAGAATTGTATTTCACATGGTGACTGAACATGATGGAGAGACATGACCTGAAGAGAGACTTCTGTACTGTAATATTGCCACATTAGTTTGGGGACAAGAATTGCCTTCAGCTGACCATTTCAGAGCAACTTGCACATCCAAAACATTTTTTAGATGTTGGTGACATCATTATCACTCATGCTTTTATTTCCCTACTGACTGGATCACTGCAACTATTCTATTTTTGCCATGCCATGTACTGTCAAAGGCCACCTAAACTTTACACAACCTGTGCAGTACAACACAAAATGCAACAACACTCTAAACCCATTACCTTGCGTTCAACAGGTGAGTGCTAAGACAGCTGTGTTTCTAACAGGTCTCACTGCTTAGATTTCAAAGTGAACATCAACTTGGGATGTGTGCAGATAAGCTCTGCTGAAACTGTACAACACTGCATGCTGTCAGGCTGTGGTTTGCATTTCAGAAGATCTGGTTTGTATCGGTCGACATGAAAAAGTGTGGTCCATAGAGCACCTTACCTGCTTAGCACCACTCAAGATATCAGCTCTAGCCTGTGGGATCCCAGAGAAACTGGCATCCTGGTTATTTTTAACTCAAGAGATTGTCAGAGCAATGCAATCAACTTCTGCTTAGGGACTTGGAAACTAGAGGGAGAGGATTCGCAGCAGACATCCAGCTTTTGGAATCCATGCCTCCTGAAGGAGCAGAGGCCAAATACACTGGCCTTCAGGCCACAAGGCAAAGGCCATGTATTTATTCATGTACTCCCTGCAGAAAAGAGCTATAGCAGTTGATGAGTTTGTGGTTTGAGATAGCTTGCCAGTTTATTTTAATAGATCACAAAATTGAGAATATGCCCAAACACACATTTCACAAACATTTTCATACGAATAGTTTGAGCACGCTTCAAAGCAAGTGCTATTTAGACAAAGGGAGCGAGTCCACAAGTCTCTTGGGGCTTGCTGTTTGTCTCCACAGACTCCAGACTACAGAGCATTTGTTTATGCTGGGCAGAGCTCCAGCCTGAAGAGCTATTTGTTTCTGGTTGAGCCCTGACTGTGTAGGGCCTTGAAAAAAGCACAGTAAGTTGCTTTCCCTGCCCCAAACACATAGTCCAACATCTATGGAAGCACAGAAGGCAAATGGAGGCACAAGAAAGGCAGTGCACAGAAGGTAGAAGTGACATCTCCTCACCCTCCTTTGCTCCTTTGTTTGAGCTGCTGGAGCTACACAACCACAAAGATGGACAGTGCTACTGGCCTTCAATCCCTGCCAGTCCTGACCAACAGAGATCCCACATGAGAGTGAACCAGTCCACCCCAGGACTACCAACAAGAGAAGAGTTTTCTGGGATTTTTCAGTCCAGCTATGAGAAAAGAACAGATTGCTTTTGGCAGGTGTCAGTTCCTGCCAAGAGCTGGAATTTGGGGCTCATTTGTGGGGCTCATTTGTGTAAGTACTTGTGGGCATTTACTCCAAAGACTGCCTCCAACTTCATGTTTAGAAGTGGTTTAAGTTGGACCACAAAGACAATTTTTGGGTAGAATAGAAGTCCACGTGAGGCTGACATATGAAATAGCTTAACTTCAAGTTCACTCCCCAGCTTGTTTTACAAACAAGTCTTTAACTACTCAGGCTCCTGAACAACCTAAGCAGTTTAATTTGTGTTCAAGCTCCATTTTTCATAAAGAATCAATGGAAAGCCTCAGAGAGTCAATGCTCACCAAAAAAAAACCCAGTCCTCCATAATAAAGAAAATATATCTCTTACACCATGGGTTTTCTTCTTTTGAATGGGATTTTCCACCCAATCTTCCACATCCATTTTTCTCAGTCTCTGAGAAAAGCAAGCACATGAGGTCATCACTTTACACTCTTCAGTGATTTCCTGTCTACCCAGCATAAATTACTAATGTTTATCTGAAAAGCTTAGAACCTCCAAACACCTAAACTTTCAAATGCTACAATAAATAAAAATGGTCCAGAGACAGCAGTTATTCACATTGTGAAAACAGAACTTCATCCAGGTGCTCCATTTCTAGTGCAATGGGAAGGTTACTTGAGAACTTGGTAAGTGTGTGAAGGTAGAGGGAATAGCAGTTAATGGGTTAAACATACCTCTTTGGAGGTCTGGATGATGGTCACAAGCTTCTGAAGTTCCATATATTCAGTAAACAGACTTCTGCAGGTCATTTCATAATGGCTGGTAGCCTCAGAAGGCCTGGACAAGTGCTCCTCACAGGCCTGAAATATGCACAGCTATTTAAAAAAAGATCTTAAAATTAAAAAAAAATGGTAGGAGGGAATAAAGATTCTGTTTCCTCAATCCATGGTTTAAAATTTTTTGTTCTCTCACAGAATCTTATATTTTTTTTCCTGTTGCAGATACAGAGGAACAAAGAAAGAACATGTGCAATCTCTTATGTACAATAATGCAAGTAGCTGTATCTTGTTTTCCATAAGGTGTGCTTTGAAATAAGCACCTGAAAGGAGAAGCCTCCAGTTCACAGAATAACAAATTACAGTAGATGGAGTCACTTGTCCTGTTCTATTTCTCTGTCCTGATCAGACAGAGGGATGGGAAGTTTCTCATACCTTTAAATTATGGCTGAGAGAAAAGTATCTGTTTGAGCTGAGACATTCAAATCCCAGCCTTTGCAGAAGCCAAATACCATGGAAAGGGAGTTTTTTCAATATCCACAATGTTCTAGGTATTGAACTTGGACACTGTGTACAGAAGGACTTTGTAGACACAGCTGTGGGAGAGCCATATTCAAACTTCCTTCTTAATTCTTTTCCACAGGCACTTACAAATATCCTAAATGGTTTTGCCTTTTCCCTCTGATGGGAAAGCCAATGCTCCCTCTCTGTCCTCCAGTAGCCCACCCAGCTTTTTCCCAGAAATGGTCTTGCCTCTTGGTCAACAGAGCCATCAGCTCCTCTAAAGGTGCTCTATTTACTAAGGGGGAAGAAGGAAACCTTGATAACATCTAGCAGGGTGACTGGTGGTTTTGTTGTCTTGTCATCCAGTTTCAACATAAGGCACAGCAGTTTCTCCAAAGGATCGCTCAGTTCTCGCTCCACTTGGCTGTCGATTCCCCAGTCCAGGGCTTCATAGATCACCACTCCCAAGCACTCCAACAGCTGCAGAAAGAGACCAAGGAAGCAATGCAGCACAAAGCGTTGTGGAGAACATCACAGCTCTTACTTTCCATCCTCCTCTGCTCCTGACGATTGAGCACATCTCTCAGGATGAGAAATACCCCCCGTTTAAGGTGGTTTAAAGTTTTTAAATGACCTTAACTGGCATCCCTAAGATATCTGTTTTAAAGACAACAAGACTATGGCCTATGCCACAGTAGACAGCATCTGTGCACATTCCCAGTCCCGCTGTCTTACTTGAGTCCAGTCCAAGCATTTTTTTTCCTTTTCCAGGTTCTGGGGGAGTCACTCTCAGAGGGCACAGCAAATTCAAGCACCTTGATAGTTTCCCAAGACATTTGCATCTCCTGGGCAGGCCTTCTACTACAACAGGATTGTATCTGCACAATGAAGGTAAAGACACAGGCTTACCTTGTCCTCTGACTGCTGAATGCTGCCAACATCTGCAAGGGAAAAATGAGGGTCAGGGGAAAAAGACAGCTCCACAGGCAAAGAGCTTTTAGAACCCTTTTCAAGAGAGGGGAACAGGAAGCATTGTTTTTAATAAGGTAACTAACTCCTCTGACTAAAGTCAGCCCCACCTGGGGAAAGTAGGCCTGTATTTGGGGAGTCCTACAAAACAACACAGGACACTCACATTATTGTGAGCATTGGCCCAAAGTAAGAGCTGCTGCATATTGTTGTTTGCTAATTGATATCCAACCTCCAGGGGAGGCACAGGATCTTCATCTTCATTCTTTACTACCCACTCTAGTCCCTGAAGAGTTGAGTTAGCCTAGCACTGACCTCTGTTGCAGCCCAACCCAACCCAACCCTACAAAATACAGGGTTATTACCACTGCCTGGCTACACAGTGACCAAAAAAAAAAGGGAAAGTACCAATCATAAATCTGCTGTAAGAGTTACCATAACAAAGGAACCATACAATGGAAGATGAACAGAGCAGGACATATAACAAAGCCTCAGACTATTTATTTCAAATAACATAAGTGGTAGAAGGCTTTCATCACAGCTATTCTCTAGAACCAAATAATTCAACAGAGCACTAGAGAAATTAGTAGGTCACATTATCTATATTATCACTCATCTAAAGTCCTCTGAAATGAAGTATAGGCAGGAGAATGGTTTCATGACAACACACACAGAAAAGAGAGGGGAAAAGAAAAACATTAAAAAAATAATAATAAAAAAGCAGGGGAAAAGAAATTTCCCCTACTTTGTCCTCACATTTCAGCCTATTATGGGAACAACCCTTGGCATCCTATGCTCTTACCAGACTTGTGGTAAACCTTGAAGGAAGCAGTACCATCAGCATGGATAAAGATGCTCCCAGAACCTTTTATGAACACAGAATGGCACAGCCCCTGGACCAACTGCTCTATTTTTCTGCAACACTGAAAGCAGATAGCCCAGGCTTGCTCCTCACTTATAGGATGTTCAAAACACCTCAGAAGGTCAGCTAAAGAGACCTTTGTGATCCTCTGCTCACACCCTGAAGGCTCCATTTTTCCTTTCACCTCCAACCTCCACTCTTAGCCTAAGGAGCTTAAAACTCCCTTTTCCAGGCTGGGCAAGTGCTCACAGCAGCTTTTTATCAGTTCTACCTCTTGGTTTGCTCTTACCTCTCTTCCCTACAGGTGCAACTATTAATGCCAATTTTTGCTCTGTCTTTTTAAAGAGACATGACTATATCTGTATTTGTACGAGATTTCTTAAAAGAACAGAGTAAGTGTAAAACAACATGGAATGAACAGGAGGTAAGAGTGTACAAAAATTGTGCTCAATTTAACTCCTTTGTTCTAACAAATACATTAATTGCACCAATGTTTGCAAGTGGGAAGAGTACTTCAGGCAGGGAGGGAAAGAAGCAGAAAATGTATTGTACTTGAGGGAGGAGAACTCAGAACACCACAAAAATCATTTTGATAGGAAACTATTCCAACAACACTAATAAATTACAGCAATCAACTCCATGGGGCACCTGCAGTGGCCCCCTGCCATAGCAAATTCCAGATTCTAGCAGCAGGGCTGTGAGCATGGAGCGATCGGCATGGCCAGGCACCGGG
>VZUA01055676.1:278-17936 GCA_013401035.1 Horornis vulcanius
AAGTGGTTCCAGAAAGTCTTGTGCTGTAGCAGCTACCTTATGCTCACATGAATAATATTGATTTTCATTTTCCTGGACCTTTAGCCTGAAAAGGAAGCTGCTCTGTATTACTGTGTAGATGGGAAGGACAGCAAGCAATATTTTAAACAAACTATGAAATTACACACAGAAATTGCTTACCTTATTGTTACAGAAAATAGTCCTGCTGTTTACAGCAAACCTGTGTCTGCAGAGTAAGAAAAAGAGTCCACATGTGTGACACAAATATTTTGCACTGGACATTACCATTCTACACTTACATGACTGTGTTAAATTGGAAAGAGATGGAACCAGCTCAATCCTCAGATAAAGCACAAGACCACCATAATGAAGGATCATAGTTTATGCAGGACCACAAATCAGGCCCATCATGACATGGAACATTGAGACAGAATTGCAATTGAGCGTAATTAAGGACTAAAAGGATGATTAAGGCTAGTGATTCTGCCCATTAAATAAGAATTGACAGACAGAGAGGTCTTGTGGCAAATGGCTGACATTTGAATCTGGCAGCTTGCAGTTTTCTTGGAAGCAACACAGAGTGGATGTGAGAGCTAACGAGTCCTATCAGGAAAAGGCAAAATTTCAAAGAAAAACTGCAACCATAGTTCAAAGCAGGATTGACAGCCAAGACTTGCATCTTGAAAGACATTTTAAAGCTTGTAGTATAAGAAAGTAACGTATCATACTTAGAATCATAAATATGCAGAGTTGGAAAGGACCCACAAGGATCAATCATCGAGTCCAATATCTAGCCCTATACAAGACACCCCGAGAGTCACATCATATGCCTGAGAGCATTGTCCAAACACTTCTTGAATTCTGTCAGGCTTGGTGCTGTGACCACTTTTTTGGGGAGCATCTTTCAGTGTTTAATCATGCTCTGGATGAAAAGCCTCTTCCTGATACCTAACCTAAGCCTCCCTCACTGAAATTCATGCTGTTTCCTTGAGTCCTGTCACTGGTGACAAGAATCAAACACTCAGTTCTCATTTTTTTTGTAAACTTTTTTCCCAACTTAGGACATTTATTTGAGCACAGCTCTTCCAAAATGTGTCACTCTGGCCCTTTTACTCATGTCCCGATTGTTCACAGAAACTATTGGTGGCAAGTCAATTCACACCATAAATTCTACCTTAGAATTTTAAGGGTGGTTGGTTTTTTGGTGGTGGGCATTTTTTTGTTTGTCTAGTTTTTGGGGTTTGTTTGGTTGTGGGTTTGGTTGGGTTTTTGAGGGGGGGCGGGGAGTGGTTGTTGTTTTTTAATGTTTTTGTTTATTTGGGGGTTTTGTGTGTATGAGGTTTCTTGTGTTTGTTTTGGTTTTTATCATCTGTCAAACAAGAGTCTGGACTTGAACTTTTAAATTCTTTTTACATATTCAACTGTGTATTTCTGGCAAATATAATACACCATAAAGTGGTCTGGTTAAAATAACACATTATAACTTGCAGTTTTTGAGTGGGTTTGAGATCAGCTAAGTAAAATCAAGTCACTCATGGCCACAACAGAAATTTGAAGGGACAACATGAAGGCTTGGTCCAGAACTTTATATATTTAGGAATAACTGAATGTATGTGATCAACAAGAAAATCAGGGTGATGATTTTTGAAGACAAAGTGGATAAGAAAGCATCACTGGAGGAGCTGTAGTGCATTCAAATAGGAATTCATCATATGAAACTCAAACTTGACTAAGGCAAAATGCAAACATATTTGGAAACAGAAAGAAACATGAGAAACTAATGCCAAACTGCATCAATAAACAAGCAGCTTAAAAAGGGACACCTTCCTTTCAGAGAAGACTCTGGAAAACAGTTTTGCAAGAACAGAATCTAAAATGTGATGAAGGAGATGGATTCTTCATTTTTTATTTTTATTATACAGTCCTTTTTATTTTTAGAAGTCAAATGCCAGGACTTTCTAGTTTTAACACATTAACAGATTGACAATGAAAGAAAATACATTCTTTCTTGTGACTTCTACAAAAGTCAAAAGCTTGGTAAGTCTCAATTCTGCCTGACCACTACTCCCCAGTGATGCCTCAGACCAAAATATCATACTGATCTTAATGTCAGAGAACAGTCAACAGTATCTGAAAGGCCATATATAACAACTGATCAAAGTGCTAATGGAAACTAATGAAATAATCACCTCCCCAGATAATAAACACATGTAGGAATAAATATCTGTACAAAGTTTGAAAACAAAACAGAGCTACTCTCCCTCAAGAGTTATCATGCTTGACACTGGCATAACAAAAAAAAAAAAAGTGTGGGAAAAGAGCTTTCAGGAAATATCTGACTCCCAAATAAATGCCACATGAGTTTGTGTGTGTAAAAGTGACAACCTAGATCTAATGTTATAACTGTAAATATTATACCTGAAGCTGTTCAGCAACAAGTCATATCTGCATTCAGGAGTTACTTAAACACATTGCTGTTACAGAGGAATACCACCAATGTACACACATGACCTACTCCTTCTTCCCTCTGTTGCACTGTCACATGAATCCTTGAAATAACTTAGAATCCTCATCTTAGGTCCATGCCAATGCACCCAAAATATTTCCTAGCATTTCATTTGACCACCAGGAAATCAAAGAAGTTCACTAGGAAGGTGTGTTCACACATACTGATAAGTGTTAATAAATAAGTGTACAGAGAAGGCCAGAGGAAGTGATTACAGAGTCAGCAACATTGACACGTAAAGAAAAATAAATTTGAAAATTAAAAACACAATTTCACTACAGAGGATTAAGTGACATCACAGCCAGCCACTGGGATACTAACAATTACACATAATATTTATATGACTGATTTTTATACTTATTAAAGAATTTTCATTTAATTTTAAAAGGAGTAACAATAATAATAATTATAAATTTTAAAAAGTAAAGACAAGACTGTGTCTGAGTATCATGAAACACTACTTGGCAATAAAACCAGAAAAGCAGCACAAAAGCATCCCAGGGGAAGTAGTGGAATCTCCATCACATAGGATATTTAAAACCAAACTGGACAAAATGTTGGAAAATGTTCTTTAGGGAATAGTCCTGAATTCATAAGGAGACAGACTGGATGATCTAACAGGTCTTTTTCCATCTGTAATGTCTATTACTCTGCAATTGTCTCATGTCCTCAATCCACACATTAAGCAATCCCCACATAGCTACAGTGCCAAATGGTTTGGTTCCAAAGCTCCCACTCTTTCTTTACTCATCATTTAAGACTAGCAGAGCAGATGCTACTTAGGAATGAAAATGTTCATAGCAAGATCAACAATGAGGAATAAAATATAATTCTGAGGCCCAGCTATGTAATTTCTCTCACACCAGCAGTTCTCAACCTGTGTTAGTGCATACAATGTAAAAGGGTGCCATTGGGGGAATACGAACAGCCTGAAAATGGTTTGCAGCTCACCTCAGTGTTCTGCGTTTTTAGTATGACTTGGATTTGTGAAATTAGCATCGTTAAATCCTGTTGCAAACTACTATGCATCTCAGAAACTGATGAAAAAATGTTCTGTAAAATCTTTGCCCTATTGTCTCAAGCTCTACATTGATGACAGTTTCTTTCAGCTACAACAATAATCCAAGCAGTATCTACCTCTGCCTTATTCTCATCACTCAATTTTGACTGTGTTTACAAGTCTTATTTACATACTGCGAGCAGCAGCAGGAAGAGGGAGGACATTCATTATTACAGACTTTACCCCCAAAGTTCTTTTCTAATCTGTATAGTAATCTGTAGTATTACTTAAATTGGAAAAACTCAGAAAAAACATTCTTTGATCAGGGATGGCTATTCTGTTGTCATGATGGAGAAATACATCAGGTTTCACATTTACAAATGAATGTGTTTCTGAGCATGAGTTTGCAAAGTGTGAGAAAGACTCACATATTTCTACCCCTCAACACAGAGAGGAAAGTTTACAACACTGAGATAACCAGAGTCACACCTTGCTTTTTATGAGAGGTGGTACTTTAAATTTTTAAGGGCCCTGTTAGTCCCATGATAGCTCTGTTTTGTTATTCATCATAAGGAACATGCCATATGTAGAACATCTTAAAGTTAGAATTTTACTTGTTTTGAACTACGTTTTATTTAATAGCAGATTAAATATATAGATTTGACTGGTTTCAGTTTTCTAAATATGAAAGATTTACTTTCAAAAGTTTTCAAAATATTCAATTAAGTACTCTACAATCAAGTAATAACTTTATTGTTTCTTTGTAAAGCACATAAAATTAAAAAAAAAATTTTGATGGTTTTTACTTTTTACAGCAATGTTAACATGCTTTTTATATTTTTTCCACTTTGCTTCCTTTTATATTCACACAGGGAGAATTAATCCATTAGCATAGCCAAGAATTCCTTCCTGGCAGAGTGTATGGAAGTTTGCACATGGCATAGGTACTTCAACTTCAACTTGTTTACATACAGATTATGAATTTATATCACTAGATATGATGATAATTATAGCACTAGAAGTTTATCCATGGCCATGTCTATTCCAGAATAAAAATATCCATACAGAGACGCATAAAGATAAGAAATAATTATAAATTTAGGATATAAAACTTTCCTGTATATCCACAATCTGTATTGTATCTGGTCTAAATTGTACATTTTTAAAACCGGGATATTTCCATTGAATCAGAGGATCCCAGAATGGTTTGGGCGGTGNTCACTAGGAAGGTGTGTTCACACATACTGATAAGTGTTAATAAATAAGTGTACAGAGAAGGCCAGAGGAAGTGATTACAGAGTCAGCAACATTGACACGTAAAGAAAAATAAATTTGAAAATTAAAAACACAATTTCACTACAGAGGATTAAGTGACATCACAGCCAGCCACTGGGATACTAACAATTACACATAATATTTATATGACTGATTTTTATACTTATTAAAGAATTTTCATTTAATTTTAAAAGGAGTAACAATAATAATAATTATAAATTTTAAAAAGTAAAGACAAGACTGTGTCTGAGTATCATGAAACACTACTTGGCAATAAAACCAGAAAAGCAGCACAAAAGCATCCCAGGGGAAGTAGTGGAATCTCCATCACATAGGATATTTAAAACCAAACTGGACAAAATGTTGGAAAATGTTCTTTAGGGAATAGTCCTGAATTCATAAGGAGACAGACTGGATGATCTAACAGGTCTTTTTCCATCTGTAATGTCTATTACTCTGCAATTGTCTCATGTCCTCAATCCACACATTAAGCAATCCCCACATAGCTACAGTGCCAAATGGTTTGGTTCCAAAGCTCCCACTCTTTCTTTACTCATCATTTAAGACTAGCAGAGCAGATGCTACTTAGGAATGAAAATGTTCATAGCAAGATCAACAATGAGGAATAAAATATAATTCTGAGGCCCAGCTATGTAATTTCTCTCACACCAGCAGTTCTCAACCTGTGTTAGTGCATACAATGTAAAAGGGTGCCATTGGGGGAATACGAACAGCCTGAAAATGGTTTGCAGCTCACCTCAGTGTTCTGCGTTTTTAGTATGACTTGGATTTGTGAAATTAGCATCGTTAAATCCTGTTGCAAACTACTATGCATCTCAGAAACTGATGAAAAAATGTTCTGTAAAATCTTTGCCCTATTGTCTCAAGCTCTACATTGATGACAGTTTCTTTCAGCTACAACAATAATCCAAGCAGTATCTACCTCTGCCTTATTCTCATCACTCAATTTTGACTGTGTTTACAAGTCTTATTTACATACTGCGAGCAGCAGCAGGAAGAGGGAGGACATTCATTATTACAGACTTTACCCCCAAAGTTCTTTTCTAATCTGTATAGTAATCTGTAGTATTACTTAAATTGGAAAAACTCAGAAAAAACATTCTTTGATCAGGGATGGCTATTCTGTTGTCATGATGGAGAAATACATCAGGTTTCACATTTACAAATGAATGTGTTTCTGAGCATGAGTTTGCAAAGTGTGAGAAAGACTCACATATTTCTACCCCTCAACACAGAGAGGAAAGTTTACAACACTGAGATAACCAGAGTCACACCTTGCTTTTTATGAGAGGTGGTACTTTAAATTTTTAAGGGCCCTGTTAGTCCCATGATAGCTCTGTTTTGTTATTCATCATAAGGAACATGCCATATGTAGAACATCTTAAAGTTAGAATTTTACTTGTTTTGAACTACGTTTTATTTAATAGCAGATTAAATATATAGATTTGACTGGTTTCAGTTTTCTAAATATGAAAGATTTACTTTCAAAAGTTTTCAAAATATTCAATTAAGTACTCTACAATCAAGTAATAACTTTATTGTTTCTTTGTAAAGCACATAAAATTAAAAAAAAAATTTTGATGGTTTTTACTTTTTACAGCAATGTTAACATGCTTTTTATATTTTTTCCACTTTGCTTCCTTTTATATTCACACAGGGAGAATTAATCCATTAGCATAGCCAAGAATTCCTTCCTGGCAGAGTGTATGGAAGTTTGCACATGGCATAGGTACTTCAACTTCAACTTGTTTACATACAGATTATGAATTTATATCACTAGATATGATGATAATTATAGCACTAGAAGTTTATCCATGGCCATGTCTATTCCAGAATAAAAATATCCATACAGAGACGCATAAAGATAAGAAATAATTATAAATTTAGGATATAAAACTTTCCTGTATATCCACAATCTGTATTGTATCTGGTCTAAATTGTACATTTTTAAAACCGGGATATTTCCATTGAATCAGAGGATCCCAGAATGGTTTGGGCGGTGTTATGATCCGCTGTAATCACAGAAGAGCAAAGTGAGCTCTCTATGGACTATGGATAGAATCCTGAGGTTCAAATATTCCCCAAAACAGTATTAAAACTAAACAAGGTTAAATGGTGACACAAAAAAATTTGGTATCTTTTATTTAATAGTAAAGGAAGGAGGGAGGGAAGGAAGGAGGGAAGGAACAAAGGAAGAAAGGAAGAAAGGAAGAAAGAAAATAAGAAAGAGAGAGAAAGAAGATAAGGGATGGAGGGCTGGGAGATGGGACAGGAGGACAGATTAAATAGAAACTTATCAGCACTCCATGGGTCCCAGTAATGTCTTGTTGATCCCTGCCATCTGGTCTTCTTGGTGAGTATGGTTCCCCACCAAAAAACATAGAATCCAATGGATTTTTACACATTTTGGCCAGGTGGGAATGCCCAGGTACCTCCCCTGAGGGGGTGCGAATTTAACACTGTCTCTTACAAGACTTCAGGTCAGTTGCATCATTTTGCACCATGTGCAGTGCTCTGGTGCAGGCTCTGAGGCCCAGCCTTTGGGGGCCTTGGATGGACCACGACACCCCCTCAGCTGCCACTCATGTGAATGTCCTTTGCCACAGTGGGGAGCACTGCAGCTGAGCCAGTTTGTGTAAGCGAGGATGGGCATTAGCTGCCTTGCACCAGAGGCTACCCAAAAACCAAAACCCAAAACCTCTCCTCCTCCCCCCTGGGTTGTTGGGGTGAGTCTGTGCAAACCTGGCAATGGAGAAGACTGGGCTTCCACCCTGAAGCTGCAGGGCTTGGCTCTTCCAATGCTCTTCCAGCCTTATCCATTACTCTCCAGACCTGAGATGCTTTGAACAATAGTGTCATTTTTCCTTATCTCAAATAGGCTTAGGCAGTTTGACTCTCAGTTCAGGATTTCAGTCATGAGGCCCATTCGGGTTGGGCTTCCATGGTGCAGCTTCATTGTACAATTTTGCTATAATAGGCGAAAGTTTAAGCTATTTCAAATCAAGACATTTCACTCTCTGGCAATTGGAAGGGACCTACAAGATAATGTAGCTCCAAATCCTCTACAGGAACATTTCCACTAGACAAGGCTGCTCCAAGCCCCCCTTGACACTGCCAGGCATTGGCATCCACATCTTCTCTGGGCAACCTGTTCCAATGCCTCACCACCCTCACAGCAGAGAATTTCTTCCTAATATCTAATCTAAACTTACTCTCACATCTCAAGACACTTTTTTTCACTACTATTATAAATCAATGTTACATACTCCTCTCATACAGTGTAAAGCAAAACCAAACCTCTCTGTTTTCTAAACAGTGTGGCACATTAAACTACAAACCGAAAATATTAAATTTAATTACACATTTATTATTTATATCTAAGCAAAATGGATAAAAAATTTTATACTTCCCTATGGAAGCTTTAAAAACACCATTTTAAAAATGTATCAAAAATATGAGATGT
Source organism: Horornis vulcanius (assembly GCA_013401035.1). Classification (NCBI taxonomy): domain Eukaryota; kingdom Metazoa; phylum Chordata; class Aves; order Passeriformes; family Scotocercidae; genus Horornis; species Horornis vulcanius. Next base: position 8,544 of record VZUA01055676.1, read on the forward strand.
GTGACAAGTGAAAAAATCCTGAACAAAATCCCAAGTTCATATTAAAAAATTTATAAAAGCGGTTCACAATGAGGTTATGTGAAGCACCTTGTTTGAAACAGACAAACACTAGAACTCCTAAAATAAATCTTGTGATTGTCTTAAAAGAAAAGCAATACAGGAAGAAAAGCTATTATAATCTGCACAAAAAAAAAAATTACCAAACCTAATTGCTATTAAAATACAAAATTGACTAAAACTGGATAAAAATGAAAACCCAAAATTAATTATTTAATTTACCTTTTCTATTTAGCATCTGTGAAGGTTAAAAAAAAGCAAAATAGTTGGGATATTATCTTGTTTGTTTAACAGCACTTATTCCAAATTGCTGCATGATGTTAATTATGTGCTCCAGGAAACATATTGCACTGTGCAATATGGCAGTCATGGCTTACAAAAGATCCAGAAAAGAAACAAAAAAAAATTACGACTCACAACATACAGCAACATGTAACAGAAAGTCTGCAGCTTTGTATGCACAGGATGAAAATGATCTCATTTCTAACATAGGAAGAACAAAAAATGTTGCCATGTTAGAAGCAAACATTAAAATAAATAAACTAGCCATATCTTGTTTTGACACTAAAGAATAAAAATATCATGTTGTATAGTGTCTTATTTTCCACTCTTGATTTTGCTCCATAGAAAGGAACACAAGCTCTTATGGTATCTCAATTATATATACTGAATGCCAAGTATAGATCACAGAAATAATATGTACATAGATGATGAATATATATATGTTATTTATATAAGTTTAGCAACAAATTTAAAATGTATTTAAAGTTTGAATTAATTTTTTACATACAAGTTTTCATGCTACTTGTCCTTTCAATGAAGGAACCTAAAAGAATGTTTCATGCTTAAGTTTTTTTCAACATTTTTTACATTTTAAGTTTTTCTAGACCGCAGGGCTGAAATGGACAAACTGTTTGCTTATGCAGGGTATTGCCTTTGTAAATTCATCACTAGCTGCCAAAGCCTCCTCCTATAATTCTAGAAAATGGTCTCAGGGTAGAAGCATCAGACATGCCCAAGAGTGATACACTACTTGTCAGTTCAGCTAAAATTTACACAACACACAGCTAGAGCTAAAGAAAACTCTAACAAGTGATATGGCACTTGGATAGCATACTCTATCTAGTAATTTGTAAGCACAATGAAAATTGCTTCAGATGGAGAAAAATTTGCCTGTTTATGATATTTCAGTTACTTTTGTAGGTTCTTGTGTTTTTAGCTCTTCATTTTGAATGTTTTATTTGAGGAAACCACATTACAATTAAATGAGGTAGAGGTAAGCATTGGAACCCTTATGCAAATGCAAGTCAGGACTTTTTTTTTTAGAAGACTTTTCTAAAAACATCTATTATCCCACATTGTGCTTCATGCATGTGTAAACATTGTTGAGAATCTGCAAGACCTGTCTGACTGTTGACTCTTGCTGCCTCCACACGAGGAGGAAGTGGTGCTGTTTCTTGCAACTGACAGCTGCTTCTTCTTCCAGGGTTCAGATGGCTGCTTCTCATCTCTACTGAGACTGACTTCCATTTCAGGAGAATGAAGAACCTCCCAAGGAGGCAGGAGCATTTCTCTCTTTCCCAGCATAGAAGAATGAGGGAGGATGATGATTAAACACTTTTCAATGACACCAGAACTTAGTGCCGACTTCTTTTCCCTTACTCTACACTCCCATCCTACATTCTTGTTGATGAACTTACAGACCAGGTTTCCCATCTTTCAGTAAGGTTGTCATTTTTGCAAACTTATTCACAGGAAACAAGGATTCACTACACCATGTGAATGCCCTGATAAAAGCAGACATGCTCAGACAGTAAAAGAAGGATGAAACAAGCATCTTTATACTAGCAGCTGAGGTACTTTGTTTTCTTATCAAAGACATACTAAAGGAGCTAAAGGGATGTTGGAGTGGTCACCTTATATTCTCAATCAAACCTTTTACCTCTAAAAAGATAAACCATCTATGATTAACTATACTGGTAGTCTATACATTTACCAACTACACACAAGTCAAAATATGAGAGGCAGAGTCATATTAGCATCATTTTTAGCCAGTTACTCTTTTTTATTGACTTGACCAGCAGTAAAAATAAATTGTTCTGTCAGACACAACATCAATGCACAAAATCTATTATCAAACTAAACTAACAATCTCTAGTTAAAGGCAAGAATTCCCTAGAAAAATGTTATAGTTGCTCCAAAATAAAACAAAATGTATTATACATTTAATTGATGTCTCTTCCTTGCATGAAAAGGAGAAATTCCTAAAAAAATAAAATCCTTCCAAGAAAGTCAACTGCAACTCCAAGGGCACAGTAAGGCCATGCAACACAATGTTCACATTACAGACAACCAAATTAACACTACATCATCAGCTAATATATTTACATGCCATATTAAAATAATATATAGAAGCAGTAGTTTCACTCCTAATAACTTCATTAGTAGAAGACTGTAAACAGTCTTGCATTGCAAGTTGCAGATAGTCTTTGAAAATCCCATCGCAGATCCTATTTTCAGTATCTTCCTCCCATTAGCTGAGTACTGTACCTACAGAACATCATTCTGGTCTTCTGTCACAGTATCATTCATGTTCAGGTCTACTGTGCTCTTCCTTTACCTCCTTGATAATTTTTTTGCTCTTTCTCACATAGGTAAGATGTCAAATTGTAGATTTAGAGAACCCAAGGCTATAAAAACAATCATGACCACCTGTGCTGACCTCCTGAATAATGCAGACAACATAATTATATGATTCCAAATTAAATCTATAAAATCTTGCTAAAGGAACAGTTTATTGTACTGAATGACTTCTAATTCCTGTTTAAAGGACTTAATACTCTAAAGAGCCTGTCATATTCCTAAACCATTTGCTCCACTGGTTAAGGAACCTGAGTATAAAATTCTTACCTAAATCTGCCTAAGTTCACCTAACATGCATCAAACTGCTCAGCTTTCTACCAGATGCAAGGCCCTACCCCAAGAAACCTCCTCTAGGTTGCTGTAAGTTTTACTTAACTCTCTTCATAAAGTTCTTTAGTTAAATTAGCATTCCAGTTTATCTCAGTCATGGTGATAATATTAATCCAATTCAGCAAATATTTTTGAGAAACAGTAAACCCAAGCTTATGAAGAAATGTATGGGCAAAACATACATATTGAACACTGAAGCAGAAATAACAAGCAACCATAAAGCTGGAAAACTGATCTTACATTAGTTATCCAGTCTAGTTTCACAAAAAAATCATTGGACTGAGCAATTTCATCATACTATCCTTGCAAAATATTCAGCTGTTTGAAGCAAAATTGTATTTTGATCATTCAGGTCATTTCAGGCTTGAAATATTCTTACTCTTACAAACTAATTGAAAACAAAAGAAAAAAATAATTTAAAAAATCATTCAAAATGTTGGCATTTACTATGATTTAATATACTCAGTTGTTCCTAATCTTTCAACATTATTTCATCACTCCTTTCTTCCTAATTGTCATAATAAGCATGCCTATGTAAGTTAATATGTACTGAAAAAAACCAACTAAACAGAGTAAAAATATTTAAAATGTAGCCCCAAGGAACAGCTGAGGAAAAGGGCAAGGCTTCATACTTTTATTAAAAGTTTAGACTGAACTACAGGTTAAAGGTTCTGTAACACACTAACAACGTGGTTTCCGTTAGGGTATAGTTTTTGGATGGCTACCAAGACAAATTTTAGCTCCTTGTACAATTCTAACCCTGTTTGCTATATAAACTTCTTTGCCTCATTCAACTCCTTCCATAAACTCATGACTGCCACCAAGACTGGAGAAAGTCAAATTATTTTTCTAACTCACAGTGAAAATACAATATTTATCATTTTCTACAGCTCCATCTTTTTCCCCATGTGAACAGGATTTTGTCTCCTTTGCAAAACACCAACATAGTTTCAAGTATATAATGAATAATTATTACATCAACATTTTAGAGCTTGATGTCCTATACCACATTACATTTTATAAATTTCGTACAAGTGAGCTAAAACAGTATCATGTTTGACCAGAACAGATTTCACATGAAACTAATAACTATAAAGAGTTAGGCTTGAAGATTAAATGACTGAAAGAATCCTGAAACTTTATAATGACCAACAGAAAAAAAATATATTCCAAAAGGTACGGAAGCAGAAAATTATTTTCTGGAACAAACTAAAAATACTATCAGGATAAAAATATAAAAGCAAAGTGACCTAGCCAATTATAACCAATGTAAAAATGAGACACTGTTCAGATAGAGGAGTTTTCTGAAGCATTACATTAGTCACAATAAAGTAGACATTTTGAGAGAAGTCTGAATGAACAAAAAGCTGGAATTTTAACAAGAAAATTCACACTTTGACAAGAACTTCATATTCCTAGAAACTCTGAACCAAATGTAAGTCTTAATCTTTTTTTGTTTTTCCAAATGAGTAGAGTTAATTGCATAATTAGGAATTACAACAGAACGAAGTTCATAAGAACAAAGAACCACTAATTAAAAATGTAAGAAAGATAGGACCTCAAATGGTGCTTCTCATCTGGCTTCCCCTCAAGGCACTTCACCACTCTTGTGGCCCTCCTTTGGATACTCTGTAATAGCTTAAAGTCTTTTTTTATATTGTGGTGCCCAAAACTGCACACGTGACTCAAGGTGAGGCCACCCCAGTGCAGAGCAGAGCAGGACAATCCCCTCCCTTGCCCAGCTGGTGATGCTGTGCCTGATGCACCCCAGGACAGGGTTGGCCCTCCTGCCTGCCAGGGCACTGCTGGCTCAGATTTAACTTGCCATCAACCAGGACCACCAGATTCTCTTTCCGCAGCACTGCTCTCCAGCATCTCATTCCCCAGTCTGCACATCCATCCAGGGTTGCCCCATCCCCGGTGCAGAATCCAGAACTTTCCCATGTGAACTTCATATGGTTGGTGATTACCCAGCCCTCTGATTTGTCAAGGTCTCCCTGCAGGGCCTCCCTGGCTTCAAGGGAGTCAAGAGCTCTTCCCAGTTTTATATCATTGTGAACTTGCTCAGCATCCCTTCCAGTCCTGTGTCTGAATCATTGATGAAGACATTGAAGAGCTCAGGGCTGAGGATGGAGCCCTGCAGAACCCCACTAGTGACAGGTCAGTCTGATGCCACCCCATTCCCTGTAACCCTTTGTGCCTGACTCATGAGCCAGCTGCTCACCCCTCCTATGATGTGCTTATCCAGCTGTGGGCTGGACATTTGTCCAGAAGGATCCTGTGAGAGATGGTATCAAAAGCTTTACATAAATCCAAAAAGGCTACATCAACTGGCTTCCCTTGATCAGCTGGGTAGGTTACCTTGTCATAAAAGGAAATCAGGTTTGAAAAGAATGGCCTTCCCCTCACTGCCAGAACCTGTGCTTGCTGTGACCAATGGCTGCATTGTCTTTCAGGTATTGTGCAACACCTGCCAGAAAAATCTTCTGCATAACCTTACCAAGCGCTGAAGTGAGTCTTCAGGCTAAGAGGCCTGTAGTTTACAGGGTCATTCTTCTTGCCCTTTTTGAAAACTGGGACAATGTTTACCAGTTTCCAGTCAACTGGGACCTCTCCAGACTCCTAAGACCTTTCAAAATTCAAGAGAGGCCTCATGATGATATCAGCCAGCTCTTTAGCTATTGTTAGATAATTCCCATCATGCCCTACAGATTTATAGATACAGCTAGAACAGCGGATCCCTTACAATTTCAGGGTCAACTGGAAGTTTATCATTCTCACACTCATGGTCCTCCAGCTCAGGGTACTGGCACCCTTTTAGTCCATCACTGGAGTTGAAGACAGAGGAAAAGAAAGCAAATAAACATCTCTACCTTGTCTATATCCCTGTTTCTGGGGTGACCATCCTCATCCTCTGATGTGCCCATGTAACTTCTGCACTGACTTTTACCATTAATGTATTTTAAAAAAATTGGTTTTGACTGTCCCCCGCATTTCTGACAAGATTCAACTCCAACTGAACTTTGGCCACACAAATTTTCTCCCTAAAGTGGCAATCAACATCTCTGTATGTTGATGTCATCCCATGTCACCTGACCTTGCTTCCACAGGGTATATACCTTCCTCTTCTACCTTATCTCCAAAAGAAGATTCCCCACTTAGCCAAGCTGGCCTTTTGCTTTGTCTGCTTGACTTCTGACATTTTGGAATTGCCTGTTCCTGTTAAGATGGACTTCAGCACCTGCAAAAACATATTCCAAGGGGACCTTACTAACTAGTTTCCTGAGCAGCCTGAACTCTGCTCTCATCATGTCCAAGGTTGAAGTTTTGTTGGCACTTTTCCTGCTGTCAACAGAGATTTTAAACTTGACTGCATGGTCATTCTGGCCAAGATGGCCACTAATCTCCACTTCACTCACAAGACCCTCTGCTAACAAGTAACAAATGAAGGAGGACATCTCTCCAGGTTGGCTGTCTTAATACCTGCACCATGAAGTTGTCATCCAGGTGTTTTAGAAATCTTCTGGACCTGATTAGACTGGGCCAGAGGGAGGATCAGCTGTCCATACAAGTGTGTGTCTAACTGCTTATAATTTTCCTATTACAAAAAAATTATTACTCAAAAGAGCTATCAGAAATTCATGTTTGTTCACAATGAATTACCTCAAGTAAAATTCCCCAACTCCATATTATCTTACTTTAAGTAAGACTGTATTACTTTAAATTTTAATACAGTGACTTAGTTCTACTAAATTTGAGAATGTGAGTTCCCAAAGGTATTACAGCTGTTGTGGTAATCAGTAAGTGGGAAGAATGAGGGGATAGAAAAGTGAGAATAATTTCTATTAATTCCCTGACTGATGGTAGAACAGGGAGACTTCAGATGTCATTCACTTGGACAACAACCAGCAGCTCATTCAGCACACGCGTTCTTTGGAATAAGTACAAGCACATGATGCCTTTTGCTCAGCCAACAAAAGCAAAAGGAAGCTGAGGGTACTACAAGCATAAGCACTTTCAAAAAAACATGATAAAGATATAAACAAATGCAGAAGGTTTCAAAGTATTTCAGAGTGGATATACAAGGTTATAAGCAGTACTGGTTTAGAAAGCTCTAAGGAGATCTAAGGGTACTACTAAAAGATACCAAAGGAAGAGGGGGCAGCAAAAAGCTGGATTTTACAGTGTCAGGATGGAGGAGATATTCAACACTCACTCCCTGCCCCCACCCCCAAAGAAATAAAAGAAAGGTAAAAGAAAATATATTCATTGTTTTTGATTGAACAAAGTATTACACTACTCTAACAACAGAGAAATAATACAGAAAATGAGAGGTATGGTTTATCTTGTCAATGTGAAGATGTATGTTTTAATTTCATGGTGCTCTGGCCACCAAGGATGGGCGCACAATGGGGTACCACTTCCCACAGTTGCCATTGAAGTAGTCAGGAATGCAGGACAACTGGAACCAAGCATGACAACTTGAGAAGTCTGCTTTCACATCTTTGTTCCCAAGAATGTTAACTCTGTAAGATCCCCTCCTACGGTTTCTCAGATTTCACTGTAAAAATGACAGAAAGTTATCTTTGATGACAACTTATGGCAGCTTCCTCCAAGACTCATTTGTTAATTATTTTTTCTAATAATTTTGATACTATTGATTCTACCCTTACTGTTGGCAAGATACTCTTTATAAGACTGTGTTACATTCCTACCTTTTACTGGGGGGAAAAAGAAAGTATTTTACCAATAGAATATTTTAACAAACTAATTAATATGAACTTGAAAGCTATTAACTTGTTGAAAAAGCTATTAACATATTTTCATTATGCTATCTTGCAAATTAAATATCTATGAGACTCCTGAATCAGGTTTTTATTCTGAGAGGAAATGTCTCTGCTAAGGAGATTAATTTTTTTCCTTTTAATTAGAAAAATAAGGTAACATGACAAATGTGTGTGTTTCTCTCACACGTATTTGTAAGTGGTGTTCATTGCACAGTAAATGGTTAAAGACATCAGATTTAACCTATTCTAAAACCTAATTCTAATACTTCAGCTCCCCATATAATAAATCCTTGGTTTTTGGCATGTTTCTATGCTCACGTGAGATTACACTTCTCCTTTTTGTTAAAGAAAGAATTACACATACGAACAGCAAGAAAAATGTTTCATTTACTTAAAAATGACATAGAAAGAAAATGCTTTGTCCTTATCAAAAGTGAGGAAATACTTTGCTTAAAAGAGTAAACCTCAGTATTTCACACTGAAGTTTAAAATAATTCATCCCATAATACCCTATCTCAATACTCTACTTTCATGAACCCTACAAAAATTCTCCCACCTTTGGACAAGCTGTGAATCTTTATAAACTATGTTTTGCATATGCTCTGCAGAAAGTTCCTTCCAAAAGCAAAAGTCTCTTAAAAGAAACCCCAACATGCTTACTGAGTACTCTCCAAGCTGGAGATGAAGGAGCTTATCTAGCCCTTTGTAGTTGCCTCTGTTCCAGGCTGTTACAATGCCAAAGACAAGAGACAGCAAGGGAACATTTCCTTCTGTGCCTTTTGTTCCTTCACTAATTGAGCACTGAGAGTTCACAGATGAGAGAAGCATAAAAGAGGCAAGGAAGACCAAAGACAATTAGGTAGATTCGACAGATAACTGCTACTGGAAAAACGATACAAAAGGTCAGAGGGGACAAGAAAGAATCATCAGAAGGGGAAGAAACAAAGATGAGACAGTTTTAGGCGTGTATTTGCCCATGAAGGACAATGAGCAAAATCAGGACACAAAGCAAGGTGGATATGATGTCAGAGAAAGAAAAGCTGTGTTAAACAGATGTTGCCAGCTGAGAGGAGGTAGAGGACAATTCTGTATCAATATAGCACATCCTGCTCAGAAACTGGAACTCAGTCTGAGGTTGCAAACTCATCCATCTCCAGTGGTCAGCAAAGCCTGTGCTTTAGCAAACTCTACAAGTTGGCCGCCGTATAGATGATCATCATTAACACTCTCTCAAATTAAGTACCAGATGTCTGTGTTATCATAATGAGCTATGTGACGATCAATATAATTCCACATCATGGATTTTTTTAGTTGGCTTCACTTTAAAACTTAGAAGTCTATATTGATAAAACTACAATTTTCTGAGGGATCATTTTCTAACTGGATAATATTATTCCCCAAAATACTTTTATCCCTTCCTTCAAATCATAGGTCACTGCTAGAGAAGTACTGATATTACATCTAAAACTGACAAAGAGTTGAAATGACACCACCAGTAATGGGGTAAATACTCTTTAAACACCTTTTTAGTGCTTTGCAGTAAATATCAACATCACTGCCCCAAGCCAATAAATAG
>VZUA01055676.1:39083-49573 GCA_013401035.1 Horornis vulcanius
AAGGAGGGGCATGGAAAAGATGCATTGGGATTGACACTGTGCTTGACAAATAGGTGATGTGAGATACAGTGCCCTTACAACAATGAAATGCAGATGTTACATATATCATAAAGTATAAGATCAACTTTTCATAAAAGCAACAGCAACCAGCAAAGGAAGAGTTACGGCTGTAACTGCCCTCACTGTGCCCACAGCTGTGCATTCATGTTCTGTCATTGGACCATTCTGAAATGGAGCTGCATACCTCTGGCACCAGGTGTTATTTAGCCTGCTTTACACAAAGGATGGCACATTTACCAAGCCTTGTGTTCTTTTCACTGCTGCACATGCATTACAGTATTACTTAGCCATCCTTTTACCAGGGCCTCATATCCTTATCACACCCAAAATGTCTTCAAATACAAGAGTCTCACGGTCATCTGTTGATCACGTCAACAGTTGAGACCTACATTATTAACTTAAGAATTAACTTTTCTTAGCTTTTACACCTCCTGATACTGGTTTAGTCGGCAATGTTGCCCTTCCTTACAAGGGGCTGTTTCTTCCCAGCTAACCGTTCACAGTTGCCACACTGTTCAACTGCTTCAACAAAATCTCTCTTCACCATTTTAGTTCATCAACACTAAAGGTAAAGCACTTCTCCAAATAATTCCCATTACATAGTCCCAAGGAAAAAGAGCCTGTTGTGTACTAGGCGCATACTTGGCTCAGCATCTATATCAAGGGATTTTTAACCACGTTTTTTGGATGTCTTCAAGTTACAATGCAGCTTTGGTTTTTACACTTTTGGGTTTTTATCACTGATTGCTTTAAAAGGAACAACTGCTAGATTTTGTTTAGTTAACAGAGAATGAGAATTTATAAGTGGAGCTGACACGTCCCTTTAGAGATGAATTTGTAATTTGATGTACTAAGGAGAAGGATGACAAAAGAGGAAATAAGATGAGGGAGGAAGAGAAAAAGGATATGGTATTAAGAATAATAGTGATGGAACATTAGCTTGTTACGTACTTATCTTCCTGTTTATTCCAATAAATGAAAATTAAGGCATATCTAAGAAGTTGGCAGGATGATGCTGTCTCTGGCTTCTATGCTACACGGAATACAAATGTACTTTGAGGTTTTACAGCCTTGAATTTAGCATCACAAATTCTAAAAGGTAGTATTTTAAATATTAGTTATGAGGTAATTATCAGATCTGATTGCTTGGAGCTAATAATCTGTCTTTTAAGAGCACTGGCTGATGACAAATTTATCTGAAGTCAGTAGAAGCTTTTTAGCATTCAGAATAGCTTTAGGAGTGGCCAGTAATAGTCTTGGTTGCTAGCATTCATCGAGGGGATGTGTTACACTGATGTGGGATTTTCAGTTTCCATCACATGCTGACAGAAATGACTGATTTACAACTTCTAACAGTGCAACACTTTCCTGCTGCTCTTCATTACTGTTGTATCAATTCTGGCTCTTCTGAGCTGGTTTTGATTTTGTAACTTGAAGCCCTAATATTTTGATTCTGGCAGGTAGTTTATGGAATATAAATCAATGAGCTATCGTTACGTTTCCTTGCTGTCTCCAGGCATTCAGCAGTGGCTAATCTCTTGTATCTCATTTTATGAAATCTAAGTTTACTGAGTTAAAATTGGAAAAGTAACGTAACCTGTGATTTGAATGTATCTTCGTCTTGTGCTTGGTCTTTGAACCTTAAATGTAACTGTAGCATTTAGTATTCTGGGATTATATTTGTGTCGCTCACTTAACCTCCATAATAAAATTCTTAATTTTGTCTATGGGATTGATTTGTTACACAGTTATTCAGTGTTTTCCTTGAATTTATCCATTTTGAGAAATAGTCCTTTCTATCAGGAGTATAAGAAATAAATAATAATTTCTGTGGTTGCAGTGTGTTACTGACTTTTCAATTAGTGTTAGTAGTTACTCCAAACAGTTAAAGAATCAATTTATGTTCTTTAGAAAATGATAGGTATTTGTCTGAAGTATGTAGAAATCCAAACATTAATACAAAATCAATCTTTTTTAGGGTTATTTGAGGTAGTGATAAGTTAATTTTACAGTGATTAAGAGACAACACAGTTGGGGCTCCCAATTAGACTTTGATCTGAAAATATTTCTCTCTGCACTTGATAAGCAAGAAAGAGACGAGAAGTAATGGTGAGACATGAGGTTTGAACAGCTGGGGTCCAAGTTCCGTGTTATGAGAGTTGGTGTAGAAGAAGATTTTAAAATTAGCTGAATACATATGGTTTGATTTCTCATCTTTAAAATTTATTGATTTTAAATTGACATCTAAAATATACTCTGCTATTGAGAGTACCCAAAGATAACAATTAAATTATATACATTTTCACAAAGAAAAAAGTGAGACACTTCTCATCATCTCAGCATTCTTGTGATGGGTGGAAAGGTAGTTTCCATTCCTACCTGTTGATACCCTAACTTAATGAACATCAAAGGAGGGATAGTAAACCAAGGCTATGGCTTTCTTCTCTGCTCTCACACACACCCAGTATGGTGATGTTGGATGTACAATACTGAACTGTGGCTCCTGGAGGAAAAAGGAGCTGTGTGTTAGAATTATCTCCAAAGAGGAGATGATTCTAGCATGCCCACTCTAAGTACTGCTTCCCCATGCTTGAACCATTGATCTCAATGCTGAGGGACTTGACAGAATCTAGTCTGTTGAAAAGGGTGAGAAATTGTTACATTTAATGTATATCCTGTTGTTTCTTTGTGTTGAGATAATTTATAATAAAAACCTAAAATATTAATACTGAATGTTAAAAGGGACTTTGTATCAGGAAGTCTTCCATGGCCTGGAAATTAAAAGACTTGTCCAGGCAGAAATTAGCAATGAATATAAAGGAATAGCATAGGAATGTAAGAATAAAATCAATAACTCTGAAGAACAAAATAAGTTTCAATTTACAAAGCACAAGAAAAGAATCAATGAAAGGGTCCAAAAATCTGAGTAAGAGTAGGCACAAAGGCATAAGTCCATTACCTAGATCTGTTATTAAATAAGAAAGGAGAACAAGGAACAGACTTTCAAAGACTGATTCTTTCCTTCATACTTTGTAAAAGAGATATATTGTGACCTGCTACTTTCATAAAATTAATCTTAGACAGGAAATAAGAGTGGAACCAAAGCACAGAAAGAATAGCCTAAGGAATCTTAATATAGATGTGCTCAAGTGGCAAATCCTAATAAAATTCATCCTAGAATGATTGAGGAATTAGGCACTGCTGATTTTATTTATTTATTTAATATCCCAGAGGGTGGAAATAGCCAGCAAAATGGGTTTGCGTGTATCTGGTTTTGTGCCTCTTTATTCTTCTGTAAAGAGAATTATTGAAACTGTCAGTTTTGATTCCAAATAAAGGTTCAGGAGTAAATAGTTTAGCAATTAATTTGTATCTAACGATGTGTAGAAGAGAGATGGTAAAGCAACCAGTATAGTTTGGCGAGAACTGTTTGTAAGAAACCTCAGTATTCTTTTTCTCTTCTAAATAAGATAAACAAGTTTAGTAAGAGGAAAACTTTAGGTACAGTACAGCTTGATTTTAATAAAATCTTTTTCCCTACATGAGCCAACTAAGGAAACATAATATCAATATTGTCTCCATGAGATGTTGATGTTATCAGCATTAAGTTGAAAGATTCCCTTTACAGAGTAATTATCTATAGTACCCTGTCGAGATGAAAAGGCATTAGTGAGTTGGATGATGGAAGAGAGCACATACTTAGAAAAGTTACTGATGATAAAAGCTGGAGAGAGGTTGAAAGTTTAGGGTGTTCTTTTCCTCTTTGTTTTAAACATAGGATCTGAATCCCAAATACTCTTGATGAGTTTGGAAAGTGTAAAATCAACAAGATGAAAAACAATGCCAGCATTTAACCTGGAAAACTCAAAATACACGAATCCCAAACAGGAAATAATTATTCAGATAGAAAAATGAGAGAAAAAGACATGATGATATAGTAGATCTCAAGGTAAATTGCTGCTGGGAAAAAATTAAGCTTGTTGTTTTGTTGTGGATTTTACTTGGGTTTTTGGTTTGGATATTTTTTTCTAGAAGATCACACCAGGCATGTTGTAGGAAAGCAGATATGGTCAAGTTTGGCAAATCTTCTGATGGTAGTTCATCCTCTCTCGTGCCTTACTGCTTTTTGCTCTTGAGAACATGTAGTAAAATGGAAATTCTTTTTCATTGTTCCTGATTTCTGCTATGGAATGAAAACCATCCTTATTGATACTAAACATGCTTTATACTGATTATGAGAAAAAGAGTCTTTGTAATTATTAGGGTCATAAAACACTGGAGCAGACTACTTAGAAAAACTGTGTAATTAGCTTTCTTGGTAGTTAAACATGTGTCAGTATATTTTTGAGCCTGTGTTTGTCCTGCATTAGGATTTAGTGGTCTCTTGTAATCCATTACATCTCTAAGTACAGTGTTAGACTACATGTTTTATCTACACAGAATAGATTGTGTAAAAGAATTAAATCACAAACTCAGTGAAGTTAGTGGATGTGCTACTTATGCATCCTAAATGTAAAGTTCACAGAATTAACTAGGTTGGAAAAGATCTTTGAGCATCACCTCCAACATATGGCCCAACATCTCCTCATTAACTAAACCATGACACTGAGTACCATGTCCAGTCTTTTTTTAAACACCTCTAGGGATGCTGACTCCACCACCTCCATGGGCAGAATGATTCCTGTGCCCAGTCACCCTTTTATGAAGAATTTTTTCTTGATGCCTAACCTAAACTTCCCCTGGCACAGCTTAAGACTGTGTCCTCTCATTCTGTCACTGATTGCATGGGAGAGGACACTGACCCCAACCTGGCTACAGCCACCTTTCAGGCTGTTGTGGAGAGTGATCAGGTCACCTCTGAGTATCCTTTTCTCCAGGCTAAACACCCCCAGCTCCCTCAGCTGTTCCTCACAGGGTTTGTGTTCCCACCCCCTCTCCAGCCTCGTTGCCTCCTCTGGATGTGCTCAAGCATCTCAATGTCCTCCCTAAACTGAGGGCCCAGAGCTGGACCAGCACTCAAGGTGTGCCCTCACCAGTGCTGAGTACAGGGGAAGAATGACCTCCATGCTCCTGCTGGCCACACTACAGGCTAGGATGCTCTTGGCCACCTGGGCATACTGCTGGCTTGTGTTCAGTCGCTGTCAGCCAGTACCCCCAGCCTGGGCACTGTCCAGCCACTCTGTCTCCAGTCTGTAGTGCTGCAGGGGATTGTTGTGGCCAAAGTGCAGGACTCAGCACTTGGACTTGTTAAACTTTATGTTGTTGGTCTGGGCCCATGTATCCAGCCCGTCCAGATCCCTTTGCAGAGCCCTCCTACTCTCTAGTAGATTGACACATGCTCCCAGCTTGGTTTCATCTGCAAATTTACTGATGGTGGACTCAATCCCCTCATCCAGATCATCAGTGAAGATATTAAACAGGACTGGCCCTGTCACAGTTAGGGTGGCTGTGGCAAATCTTTGAGTCTCCTTATGTCAGGGTGAGCACGCGTCCCAGTCAGGCCGACTCCCACGTGGCCCCAGCACTGATCCCTGGGGGACACCACTAGTGACTGGCCACCAACTGTTAGGAACAAATTTTGTTTTTTAATTTAATAAATGTTTTTATTTTCCTTCTCAAAAAGTGATTTGACAGATCATACTTAAAATTATTTTGAGGCTTCTGCGTATATGTCTATTTGTCATTTAATGATTCTCCTAGAAAACAGGGAATGCAATTGCAGTAGCTCTGAGATAGAAACCGCTTGGTTACTCATCCACGTTAGAAAAGCCCTGTGGAAAAAATGGCACCCAAGAGGTTACTTGGATTTGTATATTTCTGCAGGCAAAGTTTACAGACCTGTAAATTTAAATGTAGAATTTTTGTGGGCAGAATGCATTGACAAATACGCCTGATGGTAATATATCTCCTACTGATAGTCCCAGAACAGGTCAATAATAATGCTTATATTGATAGCAGCAATGCAGGAGATGTTACTTGGTATTACAGCTAAAATCCATGTTATCCCCTTAATTATAATTACATTAATATTGACAGGCTGTTGACAATACTCACATTACTATTGATAGATTTCTGTCAATAACATGTTTCCAAATAAAATATATTCATTCATAATTCCTACAATGCTCAATAACAGCACTAATATATACCAGAAGAAATTCCTTTTTCCCTAGTGTTATACAGTTTGGTTTGGTTTTTTTTGTATTGTACAAGTGGGATTATTTATTTGTTTGGTTAAAAAAGACAAAACAGACAAAATACAGGTTATTTAAGAAAGGAACATTTTAGGGGGTTTTGGGTGTTTTTTTCTCTGCCAGGAAATTAATTTTTTTTTCTATACAGTATCTTTGACAGTATAAAGTAAAGTGAGAACCTTACAAGTATCAGTCTTTACTCTTATGCCTTAAAGAGTATTTATTGTAAAAGGTTCATCAGACATCAAGTTTATTATATATCTGAATGTTGATACCTGTCCCTTTCGTTACTGGGTCTATGATTCTGAGTTCTGTTTTAAGCAACTTAAAAAAAAGAGAGCTAAAACAGTAAGGATTTGACAAAAAGAATTTAATGAAAAAACATAGAGGAAGACGAACATCCTCTATACTCTGTGTAGCTCAGCAAAGTACAGAATGCAAAAATAACATGAAAAAAAGTACAAGATAAATGTTTTAACACTTACAGGGTGTGTTTTTATCTAGTTTTAAGCTGCAACAGTTCTCATTTATTTCTACTGTAGTGCTACTGTTTGCAAAAACAATATAAACTGAAAAAAATACACTTCTGAAAGGACTTTGTATAGAAGTAATTTTTAAAGGGAAATTTCGTACCATAGCAAAATTGAGATTAAAATTTAGGGCTCTTCTCTCAAAGAAACTGTTGCTCTTATTCAGATCATAGGACATTTGAAGACATTTTCATGGGACAAATGCAGATTTCAAACTATCCCTTTTCATATTTGCCTATGGGAAGTAAATATCTTCCCTATAATTGCAATAAATCCTTAAATCAGTTTGAAGAATGCATAGTGGATAGCAGAACACTAAGCACACTGAAATGTGTTTACACATTAAAACCAGAAGTATATGGATATAATCTTTAGGTAACTCACAGGGTCCATTGCCTATGGCAAGCTTTAAATGTTCATAGCAGGAAAGAACTTCAGAACAATGCCGAGATTTATTGCTTGAATTGAGAACATTTTAATTGTTCATCAAAAAGAAACTTTTTTTTAAATATAGCTATGTTACAAGCATGATTTAAAAGATAGCATCCTTATTGTTGTTTGGTGGTCTTCCTTTTCCATATAGTCTGTATAAATATCTAAAAGTTCAATCAATTTCATAGCTGATAATTCAGGAAGAGACATTAAATATGGCACAGTTAAACAGTATACATGGTGTTGATTCTGATTTTTTAAAAAGAAGACTTGCTAGATTTGGCAAAATTTCAGAAGTTAACAGTAGTTGTGCTTCTTTGGTGTGTTGTCTCAAAAGTGGTTCCCATTTTCTGTATACAAAATTGCAGTGCACTCTGACAGATTGAATGAAATTATTTCCTTCAAGTACAGTTCTGTAAAGGATGATGGACGTGAAAAAAAAATACATTAGATTCTGCAGGGAGGCAATGGGAAGGTCAAGCTCCAAGATCTTCTTTCAGAGAATATATTTACAATATTTAGTCTACTCTCCTGTGAAAATTGGAAATTTGGTAGGTTCAGGCATCATTTTGGTTGTTTCAAGGATGAGGATGGAGATTTGAGTCTCAGTAGACATAAGGTTCCAGCTTCCTTGAGTCCAATTAGAGTTTCTCATGTAGTGACTTAACACACAGTTGCCTCTCTTTCTTTCATTGCATTTGACAGAAAACTTAATCTTCTCTGCAACCTTTAGGAAGTAGAAGATTATTCATAGACCACTTCTTGGCTGCCTTATCCTTCAAGCTGAACAATCTGAGTTCCTTCAAGCTCTTCTCATCTATCAGGACCTGAGGTTCCCTGATGACATTAGTTACAGGACTGTTTCCAGTTTGTTGACTTTTTTTTGAACTATTCATAGAAAAGAGGCAAAACTGGACTACTTTTTTACTAGTGTCCCAGGTATAGACTCACCAGTGCCAAGTGGAGGATTATATGCACATTTTTCAGCCTGCTGGCTGTATACGTGCTAATGTGCTGGAAGGATGCACTGGTGGCTTCTGTTCAGCTTGCTGCCACTCAGAATCCCCACATCCTCTTTTTCACAGAAGGTGTGCAGTCATATGGGCTCCCAGCCTATGTATATTTCATGATTCATCACAATGCTGTGGGTTTTCCTTTGTCTTCAGAAAGTTCCTGATGACCTATTCTTCACTTGCTCAGATTTCTTTACATAATGTAACTGTAATGGGGGAAAAAAATCTGTAAATATTTAGTCTATCTTATTTATGAGAAACCTACAATAGAAATTCCTCATAGCACCTGCAGTAATGAAAAACAGTAGGAAAAGATGGTTGAACTGATGTTGGAAAATAGTAGATGGATCAAGGAAGTTGTTAGAGAAGAGTAACTTTTGAGTAACTTTAGCATTTTTAAAGGAGGTTTTGTGTGTTGGGAATTACATAGAATGCTGAAACAAGTAGAACAAAGTCACATGAGTAGAAGACAAAGTGAAGAAGACATTAGACTTTTAGGGTTTTTGAGTGGATAGCCACTGACAAGTTCCAGAGGAGATGGTTGTCAAAGGTTCTGGTTCCTAAAATGATAATGGAGTGAAAAGATGAGGGATAGGAGGGTGGATGGTCATTGGTGCTGGAATTTTTGAAGTGATGCAGCAAAACCCAGTAGGGGTTGAATTGACCCTTTGATCATAAATTAGAAGAAGTAAGTTATTTGGATGCTACTGGAAAATGTTGGGTTTTTTTTGCTTTGCTTTCGTTCCTGCTACAGAAAGGACTAAGTGTGGGGGAGACGGGCTTGGGTATATAGCCGTTGTATCCTGGTTTTTCCAGTTGGTGCAGGTTCATGTAGTGAGCCCTGTAGCTGCTTGCCCAGAGGAGGTGGCCATATCCTACCTTCAGCCATGTTTTGCCTGCTAATAAGGAAGGAGGAGTTTAAAAAAACTGAGAGGAGCTGTTGTGTGCTCTAGCCATGTAGCAGTCTTAGGTAATTGGAAACTACTGTTGCGCACCCTACACTAAGGACAAAATCATATTTCCTTGCAGTGATAAATAATTATAAATATGGAAAACAGTAGGAAAATTACAGATGATGTTTTATATTGTGTTTTAAAACTTCTGGGATGTTCTCTTTCAGCAAACATGGTTGTTCATTTGAAGGATTTAATTTTTGGTATTCTTGACATCATTAGCAACCATTGCTACCAAGACCCTCTACAGTATCTTTTACTCACAGTAATCTCATATGGTTATAAGATTTTTCTCTTATAAATAAGAATTTAAGGCACTACCTCCTATACTTTCTCCAAAGGGCTGTGAACTCCTTGCAGGAGTCTGCTACACAAAGAGTCTGCTTTAGAAAGTCAAATATGTTGCATACTGTCTGTAAGCACTTCTGAAGCACTTTGGGTTTTTTTCAGCTGACCAAAGGAAGCAAAAATTTGTTACCTCACAATTGAGATGTTACCTGTATTTTGCTTTGGCAATTTTTGCATTTATTTCTCAGTCAGACTTCCAGATGCAACAACATTTAAAAGAAGCCATTTTAAAAAATATTTTTATTTTTCTCTATGATGCTTGAGCAAGAGGAGTATACATTTGTTGAAGTTGCTAGTATATATTAATCATCTTGCCTGGAAATGTTATATGACAAGTAGCACAGTCCCACACCTGTCAAAAACACTCCAGAAAATATATGCAGACTTCAGTGAAGTACTGTATAATAATTTATGTCTGAATGCTGAATATTTCTTTAATCTCATATGATTTTTCTCCAACTCACTGCCTTTATTNACTTTTTTCTCCAACTCACTGCCTTTATTGAGAAAATTTTATTCTTTCCCACCTTAATTTTCATCCATATCTTTATGTAATTCTTGAATTTGTCAGTATTCTTAAGGTTTTGCTTTCAGCTGTAGCAATTGAAGTTTTCATATGGCAACACTTTGTTTGCCTCACTGTTCTTTTCCAGATTTTTTATTAGTTCATTTTCCCTATTTCTCCATAAAACACCATATAGTGTAACAGTTCTTCTTTCTGATCTATTTTAAGGTTCAATTGAATATTACAATTATGCAATAACTTTTAAAAATGCATATATATACATTTATTAATGTGTATATATATGTGGATTTTTCTGAGTATCTAGATGATGTTGAACAGTTGTTTTTTACCAAATGTTAACTGTTTGAAAAAAATAGTCAAGTATGATTTCTTCTAAAAATGTGATTTTAAACTAATTTAAATGTATACTAATTTTATATTAATGTAAAGCTCCC
>VZUA01055678.1:0-25262 GCA_013401035.1 Horornis vulcanius
AAAAAAAAAAGACCCTGTGCAAAGTATACTTAGTATAACAGAGAGAAAGAAAGCAAAAGACAGACAGGATCTTGAAACTAAAAGAGATATTAAACAGAAATTACAGGGTCACTTAGTTAACATTGAGCTGGAAAGCAGAAAAAAACAGTGGAGTAAATTTTTAACCTGGGCCATAGGTATTTGTTCATACAGAGAAAAGGCAGATGGGATAACATTCCACCACTGTTATGGAGGAAACCAAGAAGGAGTTAGCTGGGAATAGCACAGAGGGAGTACAATAAATTTTAAAAAATAAGGAAAAGAACTGTGGAGGAAAAGAGACAAGGTAGAAACAGAAGTGTAAAGAAAGAAGCAGCACAATAAATATTGTATGGATAAAGGGGGAAAAAGAACACCTTGTTCTAGGTCAGTTCATGGAAACCTGCTGATTTCCCAATACCAAGTTTAAAGCTGTGTGTGTACAGAACTTTTCATACGGAAAGGCAACTGTCCATACAAATTCAAAATGGACCAGGGAAAGCATTATCTCGATGGCAAAGGATGTTCCAAAACCCTGAGCCCAGAGGAGCAAAATGACATCTGACTGCTTTAGACATAAAATATTCTAGTGCAAGTGAGACTGGATGCTGCTGATCTAAAAGCTACTAGACATTGCTACTGCTGTTACTTTAATATGCAATCCTTCCAGCTCAGTTTATCTTTCCATAGGTGTTAATTCTTTGAAGGAATAGTAGGTACATTAGAAAATGTATTATAAACAAATACGTAATTGTCTCCTATTCAGCATATTTACACATATACTCTTAAAAAAAAAAAAAAGGTAATTTCTGAGTATTCTTGTACATGCAATGAAAGCAACAAAAATTTGATTTTTAGGCCAGCAAGAGATGCATGTAAGAGCCCAGTAAAAGTATGCAAATATAAGTCCCAAGAATTTTCACATGAAAGATCCAAGCAGACACATCATTTTGCAGGTGTGGGTAGGGTCAATGCTAACCAAACAAGAAGCTGAACAGTCCTATTGGGTCTACTGTGAGATCATTACCTTAAGACAATAAAAAGTAATGGGTCATATTTGTCAATTCGATTCCTCCAGGGATGAATGGAGCCCCTCTTGGTATGGTGCAAAAAGAGAAGTAAAACCACCCAGCTAGAAAAGGGTGTCTGTGCTGAGTTCCCAGTGACTGCAATGGCTGAGTCACAGTGGGTTCTTGGACTGCAGGGGAGTTTTAGCAGGAAACCACCTACCACTTTATTTACAGCCCTCCTTCAGCTCTGCCATTCGACTCAGCTCAGGAGATGATTTTATCATTCTACATGTTGTGGATGCAGTTGCACAGAGACACTTTCCAAAAGGCCACATATGTTTAAGCGTTGGTTTTTCATGAGGTTTCAATACATTCACTTCAGATGGAAGAAATACTGCCCCTTCTGCCTCCTTCTCTCCATCGACTCAGATTTGTTTGAGTCATCCCTGAGCTGCACAGATGCTTTGCATTGCTCAGCTCATCTGTTTAGAAACCAGCATGCTGGCAGTGTGTGCCTTGTGAGCACAGGCAGATGCAGTAGCACAAAAGCACTTATCTTCAACATTTGAACGCTTCCGGTGTCTTGTGATTAATTTTAAGTAAAGCAGGAGTTCCAAGCTCCAGAAAAGCAGGGGGAGCCTCAGTTCTGCCAGCCTATCCTGCCCCGACTCTGTGATTTCCACATTCAGTGCCTGGGAGAGTCCTGCTCTCCCATGTGCAGCACATTATCTTTTTGGCAATTAACATAATTAAAACAACAGTAAGTTTGTATTAAAGAAAAGCTACTCTGGAATGCTAGCAAAGTTTCTTCTTTGTAGAACACAGAATTATCTATAGGAAATCGTGTTAAAAAAATCTAATTGTTTGCAAATTCCAGCCCTTAAAATTGAGACAGGGCCTTCCTTGTGTTTCCTGCCCATTCTGTCCTAGTTTTGTGAGGGTTGAGACCACACATTTCCCCAGCACCCCTGTGTCAGTCAGTGCACACATGTGTGAGTGGGCAGATTTCAGATTGCATTTGCAAATATAAATCTGATATTGCCCAGTTTTTCAGTTCCTGGCTTTGTAACCATGTACCACCAGTGTGGTGTGTGTACCAGGATCCAGGATGGCAGGAAGGCTGTGGTGTGTGCTCTACTGAAGTGCAAACTCCTAATTAGGAGAACAGAAGAGGAAATGGAGTAATGATTCTCTGGAAGAATGATGGGCTCTCTGCACAGCCTCGTGACTGCACTGAAATCCCATTTTCAGAGGGGAATGGCCACTAAATCCCCAGTGATGAGGACTTGTCTCCAGACATGGAGTACTCCTCAGTCTGGTAAACCCAGTGGAGGAAAATGCACAGACCCTCCCAAATCTGCTTCTGCCTGCACAGGCATCTGTCATATTTCCCCAGCCCTGAGAAGGGGGCTGGGAGGAGATAAGGGAAGAAACAAAACTCAAGAGATACCCATTTCTGTCTGCATATAGCAGTATGCAGAATAGTTTATGTAAATTAGAATCAGCTATGGGACTTCTGGGAAGCTGGCAGTGACACTGTCAGTGTCTCAAAGTTAAGGTATGAGTGAAATTAAGAGAGGAAAGTCTCTTAAAGCTGTTTTTAAATAACTAGTACAAACATGCAGTTCATTCAGCAAGAATTGCTTTGGCAACCTACACCACTGGTGGCTTGAGACACTCAGGATTGGGTTTTATGCTGCACAAAACTCTGCTTGTGGGTCATTTTTTGAAGCCAGATTCAGCTTTAGCCCTGCCTTTGAAGGTCACATTTGAGAGATCATCATAGGCAGAGCAGAGAAAGGGTGCTGCATGAATCCTGAGAGATATCTGTTTGCCAAAGCCCTGCAGGCTGTACCACTCTTGGCATTTTGTGCAACAGGTCTGTCACATGAAGAGGGTTCACACATGACCTGAAACAGCTCAATGAGTGCAACTCCCTAACAGCCAATGGGCTTTACCTCCCCAGGCTCCAGTCCAGTGTCTACCCCTCCCCCAGATCACAGCCCTCCTACTCTTCCCCCACCCTCACAACCACGGGTTGGTTCAAAATGAACAGAAAATAGCCACACTCAGATCTGCCTGCCACCCGCTAGTGGAAACTGGGAATTCACTGGAATTCATGGGACTGGAGGCAGGTCACACACACATTACACCCCTGGCGCCACCATTTATCTGGATAGTTGATATTTTAGAGTTTCATGTATGTAGTTTAGTTTCCCTGAAATTAACCTCTGAAAAAAAAAAAAAAAAGATAAACCCACAGTCTTTCGGGGGATCAGAAACCAATTTCAGGAAACATTACCAACTTTGATGGTAAATGTTGCCACTGAGAGTAAATGCATTTGTGTGTGCGCGTGTGCGCGTGTGCGTGTGCGTGTGTATTGGACCAAATTTTTAATTGAATTTCCTAGAAACAGAGGAGTAAAAGTGTGGAATGCAATGACTTTCTGCTGGAATACCACAATGCACCCTTATCAGTGGTTAATTGTTTTCAGTGTTGCCCATGAACAAGCAAGAAGTGAACACTTTTTTGATCCAGGCAAGCTGCTTTTTCCAGCCCTGACACTTGGAACCTTCCAGTGCAGGGACCTCTTGGCAGCTGCTGCCTGGGGCTTCCCTGGTTTCTGGCCCAGTGGTCAATCCATGACTATTCTGGGGAAAATGGGACACTAAGAAAGGAAGGATAAAATACGCAAGGAATAAAACCAGAACCAAATTGGAGGAGTTAGGCAGTGTCCTTTCAGCTAATTCAAAATTCGTAATGCAAGTGTATCTAAAAGAGAGCTTTGAATGTCTTTGTCCTTAATCTCTTCAAAAATAGGCTGTTTTTGGCAGTAGATCTAAGGTCAGGACTGCTCTATTCTGGGTGCACTCCTGCTTTTCCATTTTGCTGAAAACATCTGGTTAGAGATCTCTGCCCAACTGCCACTGGCAGCATTTTGGATGCAGAAGTCAAGTCTGCACGTGAAGTCACATTTGCATCCTCCTATAGCCACAGCACATCCATCACATTCCTAAAAAACCAACAGCACCAACTACAGAACAAAATGTTCACCTTGCACAACAAAGAAAAAAGATTTCTAAGAACACAGCCACTGTACTGTTGTTGCTGTGTTTATACACCACTGGAATGGGAAATCTTCTGTAGGGCTCTGATGAAACTCCTGCCAAGTCTTTAGTCAAGAAGTCTAAACTTGAAGAAATTTCCTCCTGACCAGAGCACAGACTCTTGAGCATGGACTTGGGAAGATACTGGGGCATTTTTAATATAGCCAGAAATTCTGGGAGTCTGGCTGTCTCTGAAGCTCAGCAAACCTCTCAGGATGTGCAGGACCTTGTCTGTAGCTGCTCCACCTTTGCCAAGGGTAAGGACAGCACTGCATGCGCATTACAAAGGGTCTAACTGCAAAAAGTACTCCCTGTTAATAATTTAACCTTTCTTACAGGAAGAGAGTATATAAACATATNACATTCCTATGTTTATTGGTATTTCTTGCTAGTATTGTAGTAGATGCTTAATTGTATCTATTTGCCTATAAAAGCTCTTGAGGGAAAAAGCTCCAACATTTGGCCTGGGAAGAATTATATCTGCTTTTTCTTTACAAGTTATCACACAGCTAATCTGAATTTTTAAACTGGTAATTGGAGAAATCTAATGATGGAATTTCAGCTTAGATATGGACTAAATCAGCAACTACCTGAAGGCTGTATTAATTTATGTTGGATGAGGCTGTGGTGTCAAGAATATACAGATCAATTTCTTTAGAAGTAAATCCTGAAGGTCAAGGACACAGTTTTGGTACTGCTGCAAAAACTGAGAGGTGACTGAGTCCATATTCCAGTGGTATAAGACAAAGCCAGTACAGGGCAGCTGGGGCAAAGAACAAAGGAGAAGTACAAATTTAAATTGATCTCCTGTAAAAACAGCTCCAGTTACCTTTTCAGAAGGCTCTTCTGTCAGTCAAGGTGTATTAGAATTACTTGTGATTTCAGGTATCACAGGTCACTACCCACATGTCCAGTAAGATTTTGAAGGTCATCCTAGCAAGTTCAATTCAATTTATGTGATTAAGGGTAAGGCTTCCTCTAGACTCATAATCAGAAATTTTGCCAGTATTTTCCTGTGACGTTATTGTGACCTGAAATAGATCTGCAGTTGAAATACAGCACAGCACTCATTTCCAGTTTAACACAAGTGACAATAGGATTTCTCGCACTCTCAGAGGACAAAGTGGTCCTGGAAAAGTGAGTCATCACAGACAGAAACCCTCCCTACAAGAGCAGCTCCATGAAATCTCTCCAGAACTCCTGCAGGAAATCCTCCAGGCTGGGCACTCTTCCCACTTTCATATTCTTAATTATCTAATTTACTGATAGAGGACATCAAGGCCTGCATGCTAAGCTACACTAATTTTACATAACATTATATTTCTTCTTAATAATCCAAAAGTGTGTGTGGTGAGGTCTGTATATAACAATAAAGATATTTCTAAAATTAAAAAACTATTCATTAATATTGTTGGATGATGTTTCTTTAACATCAGATGCCAAAAACTCTACATTTAAAGGATTTTTTTTATCTTTCATCAGAAACTATCAGCTTATTCTCCTGATTCCTAGAAACTTTCCTGGAGCTGGAACATGATGAAGCTAATCCATTTTGCACTCAGTTTGTTGAGTTCACATGTAAAATTGGCTGAGGTTTGCAATAAATCTGGAGAGGAATAATGTCTGAAGAAAAAAATCCAATTCTTTTTCCACAAGAGCAATTACAGTGGGTTTTTTCCTTTTCTTTTCTTGGCAAACGAGGAATTAATATTTGTACTCTGAAGAAAATTATTGACCCACCTGTAGGACCTATCCTTTCTCCAGGGACAGAGGAGGAATAGAAATCTGCATAATTTCTTAAAATTTTGAAGAGCATAAGCAAATAATAATATCTATATTGGATCAATCTGTACAGTAGAATGAAAGGTGCACATTCAGTAGTTTCTGTTTGTTGGGTATAGGAGTTATTAGACACTGGAGGACCTAATGTATTCCATCTTCAGAAGAGTTTGGTGGTTTATGATTTGGGATTTGACTGCAACTATAAAAAAGATCTATCAATGAAGATAGATTACAATCACAGTAGGAATACAGAGGTCAGCATATCATGCCCATGGAAGATCTTTTCTCTTGGTATTAATAGTGATTTGTTCAGATTTAGTCATCCAGGCTTGATGGCTTCAAGTTTTAAAAACCCAACCCAATCAAAGTGTCTTAGGGACTTGTGAAAGGAATAAGATTGTCCACCTGGATCTGGCTGAGAAGCTGCAAAACACTGCTTTGCCATCACCTTCTCATTTCTCAACTTTCAGTGTGCTAATTCTGTCTCCTGTAACAGCACCATATCAGTCTTTGTTCACTTTAAGAACAAGACCATTTATTTCCTTTTAATTTGAACTGTAGAATCTCTCTATATTCCAAGAAATGGGACTGAGATTTGGATCCATTTGACCACATTAAGAATGAATTTTATTCAATTTCTGCAGACTGAAAAGCAAAGATAAGGGAACACTTGAATCATTTCCTTTACTTCACCCCAACCATAAAAATATCCCCGTATGTTGATTATGCCCAAGAATAAAATACATCAGAAACTGATTCCACAATCCTTGACTTACTTCAATAGAAGCTCAACATTTTCCTCTGGAATTATGGGAGCACCATAATTCCAGAAGGTCATCAACACTGTCCACTTGCAGCAGCCAATGGAAATTTGTAGTCATGTAAACCATTTGGGACAATCTAAACTGGCATTGAAAGGAAAGAGAAGTGGTGGAAAATGCCTGAAAGAATAGGAAACTATAAAAGCAGAGAATATACTGGAAACTTTTTAATTATTAATTGATATTTTTCTTGGTATCCTCAAGGTTCCCACTTAAAAATATTCTTTTCCTGAAGCTCCTCTCCCATGAACTCTTTACAGTCAGAATTCCCTTCCCATATTTCACGGATCTGTATCTGCCTGAGGACTCCAACAGCATGTACAAATAATAACCCTGGCTTCAAACCCCACAGCACTGTTCAGCACCTCAGCTTGTTTTCCTATGCCAAGTTAACACTCTTCTTTCATGGGCTTGGGATCTAGAAAGACACAAGAACATAGAGCTGGAGAAACAGAGTGTGACTTCAAGCAAGGGAAAGAGTGCTGGGGAACAAGGGAAGCAGTGGAAAAGGGGCAGAGCTCTGTACTGGCTCACTGGAAAGGATCACTCCAGTGTTTTATTTCAGCCAGACTGGAATAAAATTAGCAACTGGCTCTGAAATTCAAGGAAAAGGACTGTGTTCCTCCAGCCAGCACTGAAAGCTCTGTAGTGCAGCAGGTGTATCTGGAAGCCAAATGAGCTTCATATGCTGCTGCTTTAACATGTCCACCCCAGTATTTATTGCTGCAGTTCCCCTGAACAGCACCCTGCTACCTCTGTAATTAGCACCAGCATTATTTTTATGGATCCAAAGTTCCTTCATCAGTTGTGGAATATGCACATACAGACACACTCACACACAATCCAGCGAGACAAATTTGTCATTCGGATGAAAAAAACACCGGAAAGCAGGCTGCCCTTTCACAGGATTTTTACCAATAATTTGAGACTTTCCTTTTTTTTTTTTTTCCCACTCAACTAATCATGAAGAAGGATGTCTAAACTACTGAAATGCAGAAAGCCCAAACCACATTTTCATGTGGTTAAGTGCTCAGCATTTTAATTCATGAGACTAATGTGAATCTTGATTTGACTTAGTTAATATCAACAAGGAACTTCCACTGACTGAACATCAGACAGGATCCATTTAGTCTGGGCTCAAGCAAACCAGCATTAACTGCCCTGAGAAAGTAATTAACATAATTTAAAATAAACAATTCCAAAATAGCCAGCTGAGAAAGAAACCTTCCTCATAGTCTCAGACAGTTAATTTATTGCTTATTTGAAAAAATGCAGTTTATATCTCTTACAGTGAAATATTTCAGACAACAGGGACTATTCAAAGGAACTTAAGGGACAGAGAGGCTCAGCTGTTACTCAGCCTTAGTCCACAATTAAGCTTAATTTGCTTAACTTCCCAACCTCACAGTTCTCCATTCTCGCCAGCACACGTGCACATCCTTTTTAGAAGACAAAACCACTAATTCCTCTCATCCATCCCATCTGGATGGGATCTGGCTTGTACATTCTCTGCAGAATAGTACAAATTCCAGTTCAGATAGAATTAATGATTCTGTACCAGCTGGCTTGCCCTTGTCTAGGCAGATGCTTATCAAGGCTTGACAACAAATTGGTGACATTTTCAAATTTTATTTTGTTCTTGGCATAATGACAAATTTGCTGTGACTGACAGCCTGGCCTGACACACATTGTTCTTCAGTGATACCTAGCATGATAACTAATATCAGTGTAAAGTGAGTCACATCTGTAGTTGTTTTACCTAGAAGACTTGACTAAAAGGATAAGAAGATAAGCTATATTCATCAAGCCCACTTTATTACCTCTTAACTCAGAAAATGATTGACTGGATAGTATGGGAATGGAGATGCGTGAGGAAATGTCTTGTCACAATAGCTGCATCTCTTGAAGTCGTCCTGTTTAAATGCATCAAACACTAACCCAAATACTTCATCAAAGTGGGTGACAGAGGTTCACACTTGGCTCAGTGCTGCTGGTTTCACTGCATCTGAAAGCAGACTCAGAGACAGTGTGGTGTCTAATTTACTTGCAAAATCAAAGAATTCCGATTTCAAGGGTTTCGTTTAAATGAAAATTCAGATTCTGGAGAAGAAAACAAAACCCACTAAAACAGGAAGGATGGTATTGTGGTTAAGTTTCTAGTATAGGGCTGTGAAGACCTGAATTATGTTCCATTCCTAGCCCTTCTGCAGACTATCTCACTCTGACTTCAAGCAAATCACTGAATCTCTTGGTGCTTCAGCTCCCCTTTTCCAAAGATGATGTTGGTGATTTGATCAGTTTAGATACTGAGCACATTCATGTATGAGCTACCATATACAGTATCAGTACAAGAGAGGCTCTAACCTCAAAAGATTAATAGTCAAATATGTGACCCTATTTACTGAACCGTTTTTGCAAGAAAATAGCAATTCTATATTAATTCCCACACTGATCACCCACTTACTATACCAAACTCTAAACAACATGCTGTCCCACAAACACATTGGCCTGCCCATTAATCCAGATTCATAACAGAATATGTGTCTGATTCTATTCTCAAAAGCTAGGAAAAAGCTGAAACGGGGAGTGCCGGCTGATTTACTAAGCCTTTCGGGTTTTCTGATTTTTTTCTTTCCCCAGAGGACTGTCCCTGCAGTGGGGATGAATTCATTAGGGTGTGGAATGTTCCATAATGGAATTTATACAGGGAATACCACACACAGTATCACAACCTCCTCCCTCCTGGTAGTTTCAAAGGGTAAAGAAAGGCTTGGAGTAAAAATAGAGGAAGCTCTGCCTGTATTATTCTGCTGTTAGTTGGGCTAAGAGTGTGGGGTTTAGAAAATTACCCAACAGGCAAATGTCTCATGTATCTCCAACAGATACAGTACTACCTTCAAAACCATATTCAGAGCCATGTTTTCTCTCTTGCTGCATCCTGGCAGACCTGACTTGGCATCCCTACTTCCAGTGCTTTCTAAACAGATTCCCTGTCACCTTTGTCCTGTTTCTAGCCTGTAAGCCATGATCCTACTGCACAAATGACCACCAATTCCTCTGAATTTTCCGTCATTTTTCAAAACAATTTTTATGAAATAGGGCTAAGGACTTTTATGTTTAACAAAACCTGAGTTTGTGCTTTATCCTAGCTCTTGGAGGCTGATACGAACCTTCAGAGCAAAAGCATTTACTTTCCTGCTCTAGAAACAAGGGAGAAAGGAGCTGGAGTAATGTCACCCAATAATTTTCTCTCCAGATTTTGCTTTTCTTTTCTGAGACCATCAGCAGGGAAGGGACACAATTTGTTTCTCCACATGGAGAAAAATAGGCATTTCACAAGGAAGGCTTTACTTACCAAACAGACTCTAAGTCTAATTCACCTTGCAAAAAGCATCTGGTGCTCCTTAAGCTGCCAGAGCACGGATCAAAATCACCTGGACTGGCAGCAGTGCTTTCACCTTCAGTCCCTGATGCAGAGTTGTTTCCCCGCGTGCTCTGTCCAGCAGCTCTGCCCCGGTTCCATTTCTGCACTGCCCTCTGCTGGGTACAGTGACCGCACCCTGTCGGATCCTGCTGGCAGCTCTTCCCAAGAAACACACTGCCGGGGTTCAAGGCGAGGGAGAGGATGCAGGAAAGGAATGGGAAGGATGGGAATGGAGGGTTGCAGAAATGAAACATGAGTGGGTAAAACTGGAGATTTCCCAAGAAAGCTTAACTTGTGGGACCCCCACATCTAAACCCTCAACTACTATCTATCACAAAAACTTCACTCACTGTGCAAATCTCCTTCACACACTTCAGCTGAAGCCTGCTTCTCCTGGACAAGCCTTTCTAAGGCATTTCATGGAGCACCCCGGTCCACTCTCACTGTGATTCACGTAGAGATGGTGTCAAACTTCCTAAGGAGCAGCCTGACACACTTGGCTTCTGGTGTCCAAACTGGCAGGTTCACTCCATCACTCTCCTCTGCGACTGGGAGTTCACCTACCCGTTCGAGCCTTGCCAAGCTCTGAAGCTTTGTAACTGAATATTATTACCACATTCCTGCTCAATGAACACAGCTTTTTGGACGGGCACTTTGTCAGATGCACTACGCAGTCCATGGCAGACAGACTGCATGTGCACCTGCAGGATCTTTCTTTTCCCCTGTGATCTTACAAAATTAAAAATTACATGAGAGTGAAACAGCTTTCCTGGCACATCTACAGCAACCTTCAGCCAACTCCTCTCATGTGAGAAACACGCACCCCACTGTACTGCATTACAGCCAGGAAGTGCTCTGCCCCTTAAAGCCACAGCAACGGCAGGACAAGGCTGCAGCACTGGGGAGCTCCCTCGCTGGGCGCCCCGGAGCCTGAGGGAGGAGTTAAAAGGATCGGAGCTGTACTTTTGGTTCTGATTTACATTATCTTGACAAAGTTAAGCACTTCAAAAGCCTTTTCTTTGAAGGATTGTGGGGAGGAAGGGGACTTTGTCTTGGCTAAGTAGACTTTAAGCTGTTAAGGGCAAGGCCTGACTGTACTACCTGTGTGAACACCAACCGTGCTGTATCCAAACCAGCCATGGAACCTACTCCTGCATAGAGCACACTATGCCAAAGCAGAGTGGCAATATTCCATGTTCAAATTCTAAGGGAAGTTTCAGTTCCACCACTCTTTCATGCTTTTGCTTCACACAGTAAAGCAGGTGAGCTTCCTCCAGCAGCTTATGCCAAACTTTGACTAAAGCATTGTTGCTCAAAACTTTAGAGGAGTCTGAGCATAAAGTGAACCTCTGTGCCATGTCTTAAGATTAATGGCACACTGCTTCTCCAAATTAATGACAACTATGCTCCTGCATGACAGAACATAAGCAGTAAATTTTGGTGGCTAAAACATCATCAGAAATTTCCAGATTCACCTGTTGGTACACTGGCTGCACATCACTGTAAGGTGCCGTATTGCCATCAGGTTAAGTCAGTCTGTGACCACACTGGAGTTTGAAAAGAATATTTAGTCTCAAAGCAGGAAATACATTCCCTCAGCTTCATCCCAAAGGACAACTCACAAGGCATTGCCAGCCCCTCTCCCCTTAATCATTTGACAGAGATCCTTTTCATTGTCACAAAACACGACGTTAACTGCAGGGAAACTTCTTGGCCTTTAAAACGTGGTGGTTATTACTTTAAGAAACATCCTCTTTGTTAGAAAGCACACTTTACTGGGTCTGCTTAAGGGAGCACATAAAACACTAGTGGGGTATTTGAGGTTTCCAATCTCCTTCTGGGTGAGCAGGAGAGCATTCCACGTATCCTGCACTGGCTGCTGGCAAAGTTATAAATACAGCTGGGACTTGAACTATTACTTTTAATTCTGATTACTCTGGAGAAAACCCTGGGGAAATTCTCCTTTGAGAACTCAAACCCCAGTGTAGCATCTCTACGGTCTTCTCAGTGGAAGGATCATAAGCTTCTCTGAATGCTTTTCACACTTTGAGAGTATTGATCTAATGTTTTGTCCTTTCTGGAACATTTAAGTTATGCATTAAGTCCTCTCACCTCTACTGTCCATGCTGACCTGTTAGCTCTGAGGAGAGCAGCTATTTTCACGTTAAATCTGCCAGTAGTTGTTGCTATTTCCCCCTCCACGTTTTGAGGTGTCTGCCAGTCAGAGCCTCATCCCTCACGCACCTCTAGTGTCCCCTGGCCTCCCTTGGGCCTCAGAGAGCTCCCGTGCTCGGATCTCCCCCGCAGCACCTCTCGACCCTGCCCGCGGCCGCCGCCTGCTCCGCCGGGGCTGTCCCCCCGCCAAAAAAGGCAAAAAAAGGGTAAACCCAGACGTAGTCGGATGGAAGAGAGGTTGAATAGCATCCCCAGTGGGAGGGTCACCAAGCCTCAGGGAAAGCGAAAGTGAACACGGGTCACATGTTTTCCGAGAAGACGGGGGAGGAGCCGAGCCAAGCCCCTCCGCGTATAATAAAACGCCGGAGCGATACGCGGGCACAGTGCTGGAGGGGCCGGGAGCGCTGGAGGTGCTGCTCGCCCGCCCGCCCCGCGGCAGCCCCGGCTCGCCGTGGCGCCAGGCAGGGCCCCCGCCAGAGGATGCTCGGCCGGCCGCCGGGGCCAGGACCAGGACTAGCAGCAGGACTGGGACTGGCAGCGTGTGCTGTGCTCCGGGGACAGCCCCCACCCGCGGCACCCCGAGGTAAGGGAGGGTCTCTGCCCCGGGGGTCCGCGCCAACTGCGACGTGCACCCAAAGGGCTCGGGCGCCGCAGCCAGATGAGCTCAGATTTCGGAGGAGCCCTGCCAGATGTGCAAGAGCGTGGTGGCTTCGGGAGTCTTTGCCCTTTAATTTTTTTTTTTTTTTTTTTNTTCCCCTCCTTTTTTGGCTCAGTGTCCGTGCTCAGACAGACCTGTAGTGGCTGGTGTAAAATAGTGGGACAAGCACTAAAGGGAACTCGCAGCGGGGTTTGCAGGGCCCCGCGCCGGAGGTGGGAGCCGGGACAGCCCCGGGCTCCGCAGAGCCCGCACGGCCGCGCTGCCGCCGGGCTCCGCAGACTGCTCCGCTCCGCCGGAGTCGTGGCACCCTTGTCCCAGATCCCAGCCCTGGCTTTCGGGCTCCGAAGACTGGCGTGTCCCCTGTTTGCTCTATGCACTTTGGAAAGGCACTGCAAACTCTCGCTTGGCTCCCTACGGCTTCTGCTAGCCAGCCCTTTGATTTTTAGATCTGGGGCTTAGTGCTTATTTCTCCCCAGGGTGTCCTGAAACTGAATTTTTAACTTTAAATACTGAGCGATAATCCTGGCCCAGTAATTGGAAAAACTGGCATCAGTTTCCTTCTGCTGTGCAAAGCAAGCCCAATGCTACTTTCAGCCTGTCACTTGCCAGCTTAAGGATTTTATAACCCTCGTAGGTGCTTGTGGAGGTAATATGACGTAAATTAAACCAAACATCAAGTTGTTAAATTAGCACAGACAGGAATCCAGTGGCATGCTTTCTTTGAAATCCTCATTAGCATGTTACCCTGAACTGTGAGATGGCTGAGGGATTCATTTCTGAGAATCCTACAAGGTTTCTCAACAAGCTGCTGCTGCAGATCTATATCTGACTATAGGGATAAATCCTAAAATCTATGCTTGCCAGTAAGGTCAAGGCAGCCAGCGGAGATGTATTGAACCACACTGTCAGAGGCAGACATTTCAGGCCAAACTCATTCCTGGTGCAGCACTGCTAATTCCTTTGAAGTAACACGAGGGATGAATTTAGTCCCTTATGTTGAAAGATATATCAATAGGAAGCAATTTAGATTGGGCCACTTAAAGTGCATGTGAACAAAAAAGAGAGAGAGACTGCGGAGTAATGCTTTAAGGGTTCACAGAGGTTGATTTGTATAAGCTAGTAGGTTGTAGCATTGCTGTCCCAAGGGAAACTTGGGGGAATGGAAATTGCCTTTTATGGCTGAGCCTCAGGTTAACAGGAGAGAGGAAAGAAGTTTTAGGTTTACCATGTAAACTGACCGTGTTACAGGCTGCCCCTCCAAGTTACACTTCAGTCCTACAGTGGCACCTCACTCTTCCCCAATTATCTGGGAGCACAGCCATCACCCATTTTCTCTTTTTCACACAATGCATGCATCAAATAATGACATTGTGTGCTGAGTTCTGACATCGTAGTTGGGAAGGCAGAAAAATTGGTAATTCAGTTGTAAAACCCTGAAAGGGCTCATAGCAGGGAAACTGTATTATCTTCTGTAGCTGTTGATGATCCTTGCTAAATATTTTTGGAGCTTTGGAGTTTGCTGTACTGATAGGCTGCTAATCTTGTCCAAAAGAGAGCAGTTGTTTGCCTGGTGTAAATTGGAAAATGAATATTTTATTTTTTTTATTATGGGTGGGAGGTGTATCAATGGAAGAGTTGGTCATTCAGAGATTGCAGCGGCCTGTCCCTGGGGATCGATCTCACATGGTTTCTCTCCTTGGCATTTCAGAGTAGCTGCTGGAAGGCCGCCCTGCCGTAGCCGCTGACGCTATGGAAGACCGCATCCGCTGCTCTCGGCTGTAGGATGGTAGTGCACAGCAAGGTGTCAGCAGATAATGCACTTGGAGCAGACCCAAGACGGCTTCTTGACCCTCCGGCACGGGATCGCTCACAGGCACGAGGCTTCCAGGGCCCCGGCCGGCCCGGCACTGTGCAGGCACAGGGCAACACACACTTCCGAACCTTTCGCTCCCAAGCGGATTTCAGTAGCATCACTCGAGCCAGCAGCCTGCTGGATGCCTGTGGCTTCTACTGGGGGCCTCTGACTGTCAGCGCTGCCCACGAGAAGCTGAAGTCTGAGCCTGAGGGCACCTTCCTCATCAGGGACAGCACACAAAAGAATTGCTTCTTTGCCATCAGTGTTAAGACTGCAACTGGACCCACCAGTATCCGGATTAACTTTCAGACTGGGCGTTTCAGCCTGGATGGCAGCAAAGAGACTTTTGACTGTCTTTTTAAGCTGCTGGAACATTACCTAAGCTCCCCGAGGAAGGTACTGATTACCCCCCTTCGCAAGGTCCGGGTGCAGCCACTGCAGGAGCTCTGCCGGAAGAGCATTGTGAAGAGTTTTGGAAGAGAGAACTTAAATCAGATCCCACTCAATCCTGTTTTAAAGGACTATCTGAAATCCTTCCCATTTCAGATATAAGTGCAGCATTAACTGTATAGGGACACATTAGACATGTGTAACGAAATCCAGCTTCCTGGGTTTTTAAATATGTTTGACAGTGAGCAAACTTATTTTTGTAGCAATTTACTGTATTTTGCGATGGAACCTGAACACTTGACTTCTTATGTTTACAAAAACTGTTTGCACAAACCTGGGGTTTTAAAACCCTGGCATAATTTTTCTGCCAAGCAGAATATTTTACTATTTTATAATATTTTTAATGGTATTAACATAATAAACTTTATTGTCACAGTTTTTAAAAAAAATATAGTATCTCTGTTTTTAGTTTTAAAGGCTCTGGCACCTATCCTGCTGGCAAACTAACTGCTTAACTGAGTGTGTAAGTGCAGACAGGTCTCCACGTGGTCCTGCTTCTTTGCTCTACCAAATTAGTCTGTCTTAATGCTAGTCCAGAGGAATCCTGCCTGCAAAAGCCTACAACAAAAGAGGGCAGGCAAGTAGGAAATATACCCAGGGTGAATCTACCCAGGAATCCATCTCTAAATCTATCCTAAATCCATGAGAGCAGGGACAATGTATTAGGACTGCAGTGATGCATAGTTTTTGACGGAGTAAATCAAACCCTTGGCTGAGCAAACTGCACCAACACTGGCTTGCCTTATTTCTGTTTAAAGGTGCAAAGCCCTTAGCTAGAAGAGGTTGCTGTCTGACATAACCAAACCCCATGAACCTTGGTAGGGAAAAATAAAACTGTCCAGAAATGCTCTTCACACACTTTAAAAGTCTGTGAACCCTGTATCATTGTGGTGCATTGGGGAAAGGATAGCTTAGTTCCCTTTGAAAATTTGCATACACAAATGGCAAAGGTGCAGACATCCTTAGATCTAAAAAAGATGTTTCTCATCTGAAATTTCTTCTGATCTACAGAGCAGAGATTTGACATGTTAAAAGAATCTATCACTTGGCTCCATAATAGGATCCAGAGAGCATAAGCCTCTACATTTGCAGCTGTAATTTCTAGTGGCTAAACTGCATTCAAAGAAAGTTAAACTACATTAGACTGTTCTGTTTCCATCTGGTCATGAAACACAAACACAGTACCCCCAGAAACTGCATTTGTGAATGACTTGAGATGCCTGAGTTGGCAAAGTGTCACCTGCATTATGAGAAAGTGATTTTCCTTTCCCCCAAGCATTTCCTGAAATCCATGAAAAGCTGACTTAGAAAACCAGCTGAACCAAATCACTTCAAAGAAGGCACAGAGTCTTTCACAGAAATGTACTCTATCAGCCCAGATCTACAGTGCTTACAGGAACTGCAAGCAGTAAATGAAGTCATCTTCAGAGTTTGGGAGATAAAATGTCTCTCCTTCTACTGTAATTCACATTCCTTTTAAAGATAAAGCCACTTTTAGGAGACAATGAGTGTATGTTCTATAGTGATTCTTACTGAATCATTTGTTTAATATTTACCGAATCAGCTC
This sequence comes from Horornis vulcanius, assembly GCA_013401035.1. Taxonomy (NCBI): domain Eukaryota; kingdom Metazoa; phylum Chordata; class Aves; order Passeriformes; family Scotocercidae; genus Horornis; species Horornis vulcanius. The sequence goes on from VZUA01055678.1 coordinate 16,869, forward strand.
TTCATTGATGTTTCTTTGGAATAAATAGGTTTCCTTCTCAGACATGACTAAGGATCACTCAGTGGACTGGACATTATGAAAAAAGGGAAAAGCACACAGGCAGTATAATGTGAGTTTCTGGTATGTTGCTTCCCTAAAAATGTTCCTTGGATCAATCCTAGAACAGCAGAAAGCATTTCTGCTTAATTCTAAAGCTGGAATTATTTGTCAAATGATGCATTTTCCCACAGCAGCTGCAAGGATATAAATTTGGGAAGTAGTGAATGCTGTGCTATGCAGCAGATAGGAGACGGGAGCAAAGCTACTGCCTGAATGTGAACAGCACTGTTGAATTGGAAAAAAAAGTCTTTTTAGGGTGAAGGCTGCCAGACTGGTTTGCTGTCAGCAGAGATTGTTATCCCTTTCCCATACTCTTTCCCAGCTCCACACTAGTATCTTTTAACCCTTCAGGCTCCAAACTAATGGCTTCTTGCCCTGCTGTACAGAAGAGTGCCCACATGACAGCATTACTGGCAAAACAAGCACAATGTAACTTAGAAGGTTCTTTGCTACCTCTGTGAAAACCAAGCAAAACTAGACCTAGATACAGAAAAAGGGGCTTCCCACTGAGAGGTGTGGAATGAAAAGGTAAGGATTGAGTCAGTTTCATTTTCTTCCTATTAGAAACAAACCTGTTTTCTTTCTCTCTTCTATTGCTTCAGGTCAAGTTTACTTACACTGAAGCAACAGAAGAGAGAAGGAAATAAGCCATATCCTCCCACATGAGGTGCCTAAATACCTTCATTTTGTCTTAATTATGAAATGCAAATATGGGATAGCTCAGGAAGAAACATATAACCAAAACTATAAATAAGGATGAGAAGGTCAGAATTGTATAAAATGTCTCTTAAGAGGCAAACCCAAATCATATTTTTAAATTACTTTATCTTTACATGCCTTATTTTTCTTCCCCTTCCTTTCCTTCTCTCTTTCTCTCTCTCCCCAGCATACAATACAGTGGCCAGGCAGATTTTCTTTCCAGTAGGTATATGTGGGTTGCTCCAATGCAATAAGGAAATCCTAACCACAGGATGTGTGTTCACAATATCACTCTGACTTTCCTTCTCTAAGAGCAAATGAAGGGTTCTCTAAAATGTCTGCTTACCTGTGTACACTGATTTAAGGGTGGTGTCACATCTAAGGGACGCAGCAGGAATCTCCTGAAGATTTCTGTAGTAATTTCAGCTGTCAAATCTCTCATCCTCAGTTTTAATAAGGCACCAGCAAGGTCAAATAGGGAATTTGCAGTACTCTGTGCCTAAAGCAATAGAAACATGCAACAGATTTTACTCCCTCCTGCTAAACAGTACATGAAGAGTGGTGATTCCAGTCCCTTCCCCTCACCCAGCTTTTTCCTCTGACCTTTTGACTGTGGCTGAAAAGTGAAGTAAACAGTCAGTCTGTTAAAGGACTATGGGAAAATTTGAGCCATGCTCAAGAGCACAGCAAAGCCATGCTTTTGAAAAGGCTGCAATATTTACACTTAGTGGGGAAGGGAGAGCTTTAAAATAATGCCATTTGCAGCGTGGCTGTGTCCCCTAAGCAGCAGGGTGGGCTCTGAGCAGGGCCCTGCTGGACCCAGCCCTGCTCCTGGGACCCCACAGGCCGCAGGACTGAGGCCTCCTCACCCCTTAGACTGAAACACTTTCTGAGTAGGTTAAATTACATACAATGCAACAGCTGTAAAACACTTGCTAATGAGCAGAGTCAATTAATAGACCTGTAGAAGTTCAGAAAGCTGTTTATTTCAGCCGTGGAGAGCTACTGAGTGCTCAGGAGGAGGAGCTTGTTGAACGCCAAGCAGGGCCGTCGCCGCGCTGAGGCTGTGGTCACACTAATTCTGTTATGATTGAAGTCATTTACAAGAAGTGAGGCTTCAGCTGCAGTCAGCACTGATGCTATTTTCAACAGACAAGAAAAAGTGTCCCCTAGGGCAACACGCTGCCCGTATCTAGCCATCAATACTCTTCACCCCGCTCGTACTGAATCCTCTGCGGAACAGCACATCCACCTCCTGCACCTTCTCGATCCCGGGTCAGCCCTTCCTCTTGTGCTGGGCTGGCATTCAGGCCCTGGCTCTCCTGCCACCCTCCATTCACAGTGCCAACAGCTGCGTGAGCAATGCATTTAGTCACTGATTGCACTGATTTGAGACAAAGCCAGTGTGACAGGAACTTAATTTGGAATCTACATGGCTTTCTGCATAAAGTGTAAGCTAACTGTCCGCGCTGTAAGTTTCCAGGAAGTTTCTCCCAGTTGCCACAAAGTGTCAAGACTTCTCATTGCATCTAACTTATCATACTTCTGCCTAACTCGGATCCTGTCACTGTATCTGTATGGTTGTTTCCCAGTACAGCAGCCACAGCTGTTTCCCAGTACCAAATTTGCTACACCTTAGTCCAATTTGCTGCTTGTGTCACTATGGAATAACAGAAACATGGGCCAGCAGGAAATGTAAAGGGAAGCCCAACTTCTCCCACACAAACCACTGCTCAAGTAGGGCAAAGCAGCAAAGGCCAAAGAGTCAGAAACTCCTGACAGACAGGTGAGTTACTCACATGCCAGAAGTATTTCCCTTCTGTCTGCAGCTCAGTGACATGCTTTGGATGTAGTTATTGAAGCCAAGAAAGATAGATGATTGTGCATAGCAAAACAATTTCTCTATAGTCTTCAGCAATGAGAGGAGCAGATTAACTGTGAAGGTGGAATATCAGTCAAACCGAATAAAGCAAATAACTAACTGCACCATAAACCCCATTTCCCCAGTTTCTTTCATTCTGTTCTTCCTAATTTTAGCAAGGCAAAGTAGGATCACCTTTCTGTTGTCATTTTAATCTCAGTTACTCTTAATTTCAGTTATTCTTTGTAGCTGCCAGCCACGTAAAAGAATGGTAAATCTGGTAATCACTCTTAAGACATACAGAGGATACTGTCCAAACATCTGTAGTAAAATTTTAGGTCCATCAAAATCAATTTCCTGTGAATGACTGACTTTTCTGCAGATAGTTTTATTAAATAACAGTGAGTATCTTTTAAAAATTAAATGCAAGAGTAATGATTGCATCACAAAGATTTCTTACTTGACAGAGCCTCAACAAACTCACAGGCTGAGAGTGCTCTGTTTTGATGCTGTGTGTACACAAGGTTGTGTGCAATTTCCTATCCCCATTCCTTGCAGCTCTGCAGAGTATCTGCAAATCAGCCCTGTGCCCTTCAAACTGAAACTGCCCTTCAAACCAAACTTTCCCCAAATCAACTTCCCTATAGCAGAAACTAATTATTACTGGAATTTGAGTCAGATTGAACTTTCAGGCTGAGATTTTAGTTATCCTCTCTGGGATTTGAACAACTACTGGTTCCCAGACTGTGCACTGAAAACAGAAGCAAACATAAAATATTGTACCCAAAATGTTACAACACAGACTCGACTGAGGCTTACAGATTTTGTAATTCTCAGTGTAACAGTCTCATTTGGTTATTTCTTGACCTGCCTACCATCACTTTTCAGACAGTCTAGACAGATCTGGAGGTGGAGCTGGTATATCCTAGAGACTCATGAAACTGAAGTAGGATAGGTATTATTTCTATCATTAGGATTAATTTGGGAGATATATCTGCTACACAACAAGTAAGGTTAGTAGCTATTTTCTTAGCTCTGCCCAGATAAAAAACAATAAACCTTTTTGCTAGACTTTTCTGGCATCTAGTCTACATACACAATCTCTTCAGAAATAGCTTTGACAAATATTTCAGAAATTATTTTGTTTTCTGTCGCACTTACATTCTCATTTGCTCTCACCAGGTAAGTTGTTCACACCAGCTAATTTAAACAGCTGACTTAGATGAAAATCAGAAGCTTTTAGAAAGTTGCATAACTGCCAGAACCTGCCAACTGGGTGCCAGACAGACATTGTGTGAACCTTCCCCACATTTCTCCCTAGTTCCCAGAAAGGCCAGCTATACAAAGTAAAATGAAGTGAACCATGAAAGTTTTAAGAGTGTTATATACAACTGCTTTCTGTTTAAAATAAACTGAAACTACTTTTCAGTACCTCAAGCCTTTTTCAGCTTGAGATAGGATCTTCCCTTTACAAGTACAGAATCTTCTTTATCTAATCTCTCACAGTCAGTCAACAATTACATGATTAACGGTAAATACATCGCTGGCCTAAGACTACATATATTACTTATAATTCACTCTCTTATGCAAATGCAGGTCTTTTTGTTTTGAAGAAGCAGAAAATATTATGTTTTTGTAGGAAAAGGAGAAAATTCTTGTCAACATCTGTAAAACTGGCAGCCAACAGAAGCTTTTCACAGACAAGACACTACAACAGCACAGTAGTCCTGAGCACAAGTACACTCTTGCAGCCCAAGCTCTGCAAACTATCACATACCTGTTACCTCTTGTATATGTTCAGCATGTACCATATTTGTATAATTCTATGCAAAGTAGATGGTGCCTTTCTTAAATAAAAATTTTCAGTTCCAGTATTCTCAGGGCAGTACATTTGGCAATGTAATTTGGATTTTCATACAAGTTTTTGTTTACTGCAAATTTTCTGATTACTGTTGCAGCACAGAACAAACTGAGGCTGTGTCAGGCTGAGCTGTGATAACAGAACATACCATTGACCTGCTGTTCAACCTGAATTTGCTACAGTTTTCCTCTCTATGTATGCTGATTACAAAGATTTAGGTGTACAATGGCATTTACAACCAATATCTTTCTTCTAATTTGTCAGCTATGCTGACAATGATTCCTCTGAGTTTCTGGTCTGTAAAGAAAAGGAGAAAAGGCTGCAGTGAGAGAAATGTTTGACCTGACAGGGAAATCACTACTGGCCCAGGGGGCAGAGCTATTAAAAGCACCCCAAGGCTAAGGCAGAGTGTTGGAACACTCAGAGCTGTGGTGCACTCCCAACAACTGGGATGTGCATGTGCTCCTCACCTCACTGAATAAAGCACTTCACTCCTTTCTGGAGTGCATAACTGAGGCAACAAGAGTCTAGAAGGATGCTCAGAGATGAGCACACAGGAACAGTGATTCCTCCACCTTCCTCTAAAGCCTGAGAAGCCAGACACAGTAAGCACCTCACGGGGTGCTGTGGGTGACCTCAGCTACCTTGTTTGTCTTTATGGCCATAGCTGCCATAGTCCAGGTCACATTGCCATTAGGAATGTTGTTAAGGGATTTCTCAACAGGTTGCAGTGTAATTTGTCCTTGGGAATTAAATAAGAACATCTCACCTAATTTGTATGTTGCAGTTGTAAAGATCTCAAGCACTGGTGACACTAAATGTCTTCAACTTTGTGCCAGGGACAACACAGTTCTGAGGACTTCCAGCTTAGTACAGGACACACCTGGAACACTTGGTAAGTTCTAATATGGAAAATTGAAAGAGTAGCCTACTCTGGCTTTGAATTTTAGGAATAGGAGTCACGTACATACTGGTCAGAGGGATTTTCTGTGGTGTCTAAATGCAAATAAAGGAGGTCAGCTTTTCTCTTAGGAGCAGAGAATGAGAAGGAATGTGAATCAGCAGGGCCTACTGAAGCTGAAAGGCACAAAGGATGATCCAGTTAGACACACAAGTACTTGGGATAGTAAAAGAAAATAGGAAAGAACAGAAATTCAGCCCTTGGCTTGAAGTGCTACTGAAATGAGGGCTTAGGACTCTGAACTCCAAACAAGGAAATTTTCTCTTGCCCTGTGATTCTGGAGTGTTGCATTATATAGTCTGAGTTTCATTTTGGACTCTGCCAGCAAATTATTCTATACATGATCTTACTTCACTTGCAATCTCCCCCAGCTTTTATCCACATTAAGGGTACAATTAAGATAATGTACTGATTGAAGAGGAAAAAAAGGAAAAGGAAGAGACACCTTTTAAGCACCTTCATAAGGTAGTATCTTTTAAAACAGCCATTAGCAAAGTATTTATGAAACTCCCCCAGTCTGAGTCATAAAGTTTTTATGTAGCAGGCAGATTATGAAAGTAGCTTGGTCTCAGTAATTCTAAAATATACAGAAGTGGCTGAATTTTAACTACTCTCTGTTGGGTTATATGATCATTTGTACACTTGTATTAGGATGGCTCTGGCCAAGTGTAGCTCAGAAAGTTCTTCAAAATAGCACCTTGAAAATTTGTTGAGAATCTAGAGCCTTGACCTGCAGAGTCCATGTGGCACCACATGAAAACTGATAAAGAGAAAAGAAACGAAATTCAAAGTAAGAATGGGTATGGTCCACTTACTTTTACTTTAATTTTCTGCAGGTTTTTCTTTTAGTTAGTTGCATAATGAGAAGTAAAGTTTGTACAGTAAATCAATAGTGCAACAGGCAGTGGCATTCAAACACATGGAAAACAAATCTCTTCCTTTTAATTCAAGTCCATCCGGCTTCCCATGATTTCCTGTTCTCCAGTGCAATTCAGTTCCTAGGAAGAGTTGCATAATACAAATATACTCTTGCCTGTGATAACAAAATAATTGACCTGCCATGAAAAGCTGATATAAATATTATCTCCTCCTCGTAACTCCCAACTGCTAAATTGCATGTGGTAATCTTTTTTTGCTATTAATGTCATTTTAAACAGACATAATGTTTAAAAAGCTAAACAGAACAGTGTCATGCCCTGTTCCATGCAGGATGTACAATAAATGACACATTTACTGTAAAACAACTACATCAGCACTACCACAGTTAAAGAACATATCTCACAGTCCCAGCTGTCTAAATTTGCTGGTCAGATATGATTCTCTGGGAAATTAACGGCTGAGGAGGGAAAGAGCATCATCAAACAATTCTTTCTAATGTTATTGGATGGGGGGGAGGGGACCAACCATTTTTCCATTGAATTCGGTTTCTGCTTTATGAATCAATTCATGTTTTCTGCTCTATATAGTTCAATACAAAGAGGTCTGAGGAGGATGAACTAGTTAAAATTCAAAATCAGTTTTACTAATTTTACTGTAAGTTTAAATGGAAGAAATATACTCTCTTTAATGAGCTTGAGATCTACATGTATCTGCANAACACTAGTCCTGCTTTGGAAATACTCCAGTCCGTGACCTTTGTCTCAGCCACTTTAGGAAACGCAGCTGATAACCTAGGAGTAAGTCCAGGAAAACAAATTAAGCATCTGGAAACTGCATAGGAGTATGCTTAGGAGATGGAATAAGGATTTAACAGTGAACAAATAAAATCCAGAAACATTTCTGGAGCAATGACTAAATTACAAGATTTCTCAGGCACAGAGAGCAACTGAAGCAGCAGCTTGCAGACCTCCCCTGCTTTCTTCTGCTCAGCCAGAGATGCCCTAGGGATGCCCCACTGTTGCACAGCCTTCACAGGCCACAGTGCCTTCCCATCTGCCACAGAAACGTGTGGAGTGCAGGACCTTCACCTCTGAGGGAGACAACAAGGCTCGAACCAAAATCCACTCCTGGCACTGGATCTGTTTGGCTGCTGAGGGAAGGAAAAGGACTCTCCAGGACTCCATCAGGACTCTCATTGGATTGGGAAATGCTGTGAAAGGCCAAGCCCATCCATACTCCTAAGACAACCATTTCTCAAGACCAAAAGTATGAAAATGAGAACTCCTCAAGAACTAAATACTTCCATAAATCTCTGCTGAAGTAGGGGAAGTTTTGCTATGGATTGTAGAGGCAGCAAAAGCAGAACTGGATCACACACGTATTAGGCTGACACAACAGGTGTTCTCCCTTCTAGGACAAGTCAAGAGTCTTGATCTCAGTACAAAGATTTACTCACTGTGTGACCCATCACATAACATCACCTGGCCTGCACCAGTCAGTTCTACCTGTGAAATGTCTGCACAGCTCTGACAGTAACAGAAACTGGGTGTCGGTACTGACAGAAAATTCAGGAGTACAAGAGAATGAGAAGTGCTTCCTCGCCAATTCTTCCTGCACAGACAGAAAGTGCATGACCTAATTCAGGAGAATCAGTTTGCAGATCAGAATATTAGTCTTCCATTTGCCATCTCACTAATGATAAACTTGAATGTGGTGGCTCTTATATTTCAGGAGGTTGCCAGAACTCAGATGCTTAGAGGATCTGTTCTGATGTTTAGCACTTGATATGAGTAACACTGAGATTTCTTTTCAGGATTTTGCTGTTTCCTTTGTTTTATTTTGACAATCCCAAAGGACATAGCTAAAAGCCACATTGTCGTATCTGGGTCAAGATTTTCACATATGATTATTGAATCTCTTGGAAAAATTATTTGCCATGGAATCAGAGAAAAAATTGTGTATTAATTTCTATTAATGTAGTATAATTCTAATAGCTGGATTTTTGATCAATACCTAGCTAGTGGAAAGCTTTCC
>VZUA01055678.1:49060-59340 GCA_013401035.1 Horornis vulcanius
CCCTGAAAAAGCTGGGATCTCTATTATCAGAGCCTATTTCATTCACATGAAGGAGATCTGTGCCTCTGTTGGGGGGTGGAAAACGATGAAGCCTCCTCTCTTCCCTGCAAGAGAGATTTCTTTAGCCAACTGGTAATACATGCTTTGAAATTGAAACTTTTTAAAATTTATTTTAGGCAAAGTCATTCGTGCTCACACCACCTGAATTTAAGCTGATGCTGTTTTCATTCCTGTGGATGAGGTTTAGAGCACATAAATATGCTTGTTAAAAATAAGGAGGAGGCCACAGTCCTTTGGGACTGAGTATCACAGAGGACCACTAGTGCATTGTTCCTNGCCAAAGCACAGGGAAAGCAGGACCATCCTGTGCCCTGCCCCAGACACTGCACTTGGGCAGGAATTGTGGCTGGCAGTCGAGGCCAGTGCTTTCCTTGCTTAGAAGAGGTGCCAATAGGGGTCAAAGCCTTGAGCCAGTGAGAAAAGCAGAGAGTATGTTATTAGTGTGGGACATCTATAAGAGCACAATAATAAGATGAAGAAAAGTGATTCATAGCATTACGTGTACACCCCTAAACATGAAAACTCTTAACNCCTTGATTCACTGTGTCTGGGGAAGGGTCACTTTCATCCTTACAACGTGAAGGCAAAAGGCTCCATTCAACCTTTCCTTCTTTCCACACCTCCCTATTTCCCCATCCTCAAACCTGATGTTCAGCTCTGCCAGGTATGCTGCTGTCAGACTTGTCCTTGAATGACTCCAGTAAACTGAAGCAGATCAGAGCAGGGATAAATCTAACTTGTTGGCCTGGAAAACCAATATAGCTCCAACATTTGTGTTTGGATGAAGTTCCCAGATGGTAACAGCTAGGCTAAGCACTGGCTCCTCACACTTCTTGCAAACATTCCCAACTCCCAGAGGAGAGGCTGAGTCAGTGCTGGCCCTGTCACAGAGCAGGAGGGGGCCTGCAGCTCTCACACAGCTGCTTTCTTCAGATGAAGTTGTCTTTTGCTCTGACCTTTCTCTGCAACTACGCTTTGAGAGATGCAGCACAAAAATCAAAGGACTTGCTGTGTGATCTGTCTTTAACCTGTGCTCTGTAATGTCTCAACGTGACTGACATTACTGGCTTCTTTCTTCTGCAAGGGGGGCAGCAGGGAGGGATTAATTCTCACTACATCCCAAGTTATTGGGATAACTTGCAAACCAAAGACACTGTAGGCCAACAGTGATTGAATAAATCGTCAGACTTTTGTTCCTCAGGTACCTTTACCTACCAATTAGTAGGAAAACATGATTAAAGCCCCAGATTTGTCCTTGGTTCAGCCTTTTTGGTCAGAGCTTCTGTGCTGTTTCCCTTCTATGCCCTATTTAGTTTCTCAATTAAGCTCTCACATATCCCTTGTTTCTGGAGGCAGAAGGCTCAGTCACTGGCCATCAGCACTTCTGACACCAATACACAGACATCATGGCTCATCCTACACATATCACAATAAACCACTAGTCACTGAGATGTAACTAAATGTCCTGAAAAGGTGCCATAAAATACCAATAAAATACAAGTAAGTATTACATTAGGAGTGTAATACAGGTAAGTATTACATTACATTTTGACCTAATGTATCTCTTTTCAGCATTGGAGTAAACTCCTTAGTATCAATTCTCTAGTGATCCCATGTTCCTCTAGACATCTTTACACTTTCCTGTATAACCTATGTTTAGATGCAGAGAACTTACCAGTTTTTGGATGCAGGATGTTAAAAAATGTTCTCCATTGAATTCTAAACATCTCCTTCAGAAAAATGAAATGTTTCAGGTTTCACATTTGAGCTGCTATAAAGCACACCACGGCAAGCAGCCTTATAAAATGCTTGCTTTGTGTGATGCTACTCAACACAAGGAGGTGTTCCCATGACTGTGCAATGCTCTGTCCCTACAGCCCTGCATGGCTACAGTGGCTGCACTGATCCTGCACCATACCAGTAAATGAAAAGCATTTTTGTAATTCAGTCTAATTTCAAAGAGTAATCAGAATTTTCTATGGTTCCTTCAAACTTTTCTTAAAAACCTACAAGAGTTTTTGCAGAAATCTGGCCATTTTACTAATATTTGACTGAGGCAGATGCTCTCCGATGCCATGAGCAAGCAGTGGGCAAAGTGGAACATGAGGACACCAGGGTGAAGGAGAGTAATGTGGTCATGCAGGTGGCAGGCAAAGGGCAGCATTGATTGCTAAGGCAGAAAAGCCAAGGACACAAAATCTGTCTCCTCTTGCAGCACTGGGAGGAGAAAAATGCTGCCTCCTGCAGGAAAGCCAGCCAGGGTTCTGTGATTTCCAAAGGTTCCTAAATAATTTGATTATTAGTCTCCTCAATTTGAAGATAAAGGCATAAAAATCCCTTTTGTTTCCTTTATAGACCACAACCCTTTTTGGCACTGTGTTGTGTGACTTCTGTCATGAAGAGGATGAAGGCAGAATTAAACAGATGAAGGCAACAGGCTTTAACAGGATGGCAGCATCCAGCAGGCACTCAGGAGACATGAAAACCCCTGGTGAGTTGGGTCTCACATCACTTTTAGTGCAATGTTACACAAAACACACAGGCTGAAGTCTCCTGGGGTGGTAGGACATGACACCTCTCAATCTGCTAGACACTATGTCATGAAGATGTCTGAATTACAGTGAAATTTCTTCTTCCCAGGGGATGAGGACTCTCTTCAGTGATATGATGAACTGTAAAGAAGTAAGAAAGATGCTAAGAATGAAAAGAGTTTGCCTGAGAAAAAATTACTATGAGAAAGTCAGTAAAGGTGGATCTAACAGAAAGTACTGAGGGTGTTGTACACTTACAGACTTGCTCTGGGTAGTTCTCTCTTACCAGAGACAGACAGAGATAATATAAGGAACAAATTCATCATGGACTGCTTTGATTCCCCAGACAACTGCCATACAACAAATGCTGCCAGCAGTGACAGATCCCAAATATTTTTGTATGATACAGCTATTAGTCAATAAAGTTCTGGACTTGTTTTGGTAACTATGAATCATCTGCCACTTTCATTGTGATATTTCTGGGCATCCTGCATTCTGGGGGTGGTTCCACACAGTCATTTTAAGCAACAGTTTGTCTGTCTTATGACAATTCCCACCCCCACCCCCCCTTTTTTCTAACCTGCCCCACAGCCTTTTTGTCTCCCTGATTTGACTTGGCGCAGAATTTTAGCTTTGGATCCAAAGATCTACATCACGCCCAGCCTGTTTCTCCATTCTGTTCTATAGCACTCATGGCAGGCAGCCTGGGAGCATATCCTGCTCTGCAACTCACCAGAGTAAATATGACATAACCCTTCTAATTGCAAAATAAAGCACCTGTAAGCAGCCTGATCTGGGGAATATTTAAACAGGATGGTAATGCCTACAGACACAATTCCAGCAGAGCAGATGCATGTGTGTGTTATAATACATCCATATCACACCACAAAGTGTTTTTATCCTGATTTTATGATTGGTGGTGCCAAAGTTTCTATCAAGCTACTCAGAAAACTGCTATACTCTCAACAAAAGCTTAGAAAACCAAAGAATGCAATTATCTTTAGAATGAACTTAAGTTAAAATACTTAAGGGTACTGTCAAGGCTGAGAACCCAAAAATATGTACATAGAGAATCTTACAGATATCCATGAATGTTTGATAACATGCTTTACTAGTTTCCAGGGGAATTTCATTTCCCTCACAGCTGCAGTGTGGCAGCAGGAAGGTGTGAGGCAGCAGCTGGGTAAGGATGCAGCACCCACCGGTCTCCTTAGAACACTTTCTAACTGAAGTGCTGCACGATCAGCACTCTATTAACAGTGGCACAATGGCTCTTTGGAATTGTCCGGGGACACTCTCCTGTTTTTGAGTCAATTACTTTATAAAGGACTAACTGTAGAGTATGGCTGCGGACTGAATGGTTTTGGGGCAAGTTAATGGATCAACTGTAGTTTAAGAGATAGCAGCCTGAGGATCATCAAGCTGCTGAGTGGTAGAGAAGCAGCACCAATTTACTCAGCAGGGTGCTGAACAAAGCTTGGGCTCTCAGCTAGGTGGGGAAGCCCCAGGGCCAGCAGAGATAACTTCCCAGCTATCTCGGCTTAGAGTGAATTGCACAGTTTGCACTGATTCCTTTATCAGGATACTGGAGCTCCCACTTAGGGGAAGTGACTCCTGTTGAATTCACTGAAGGACTTCCTTCAGACACTTAACAGTGTTCAGCATAACTGAAAGCAGAGCTAGGTGGGAAGTTTTCTGTGGACTTTACCAGAAGCAGCTTGACCACTGCTGCCAGGTTCAAGGCTCCTTCCTGATAAACAATTCAACACGATATGGAATATCAAGTTTACAAGATACAGCCTGCAACAAGCTGCCCACTGACTTTGCTTAGTAGCTTATATCCACAGTTTCTGCTCAAGAGAATGTTAGAAGTAGGCTAACTTTTTTTTTTTTTTTTTCAATTAATCTACTGAGGAAAGAAGGTTAAGGAGAGTACTGTCATCCTTGGTGACAGTAAAATAATTTCTCAGTAACTTTACAGGTTTCTCCTTATCATTGGTTTTGCTAAAAAGCTTTGTTGAAAAGAGAGAAATGTACACACATGCAGATCTCCTATTCATGTAGGCTGATGTCAAATGCTCTACTCTCCAGCAGTCTTTCTGGCACAGCTTCTCCCCTAAAAACAATTTGAGAAACATCCTTTGCATTATTCTCTGTGATTTCTGCTGGCTTACTTCCGATATTCAAAATAAGCAGGGGAAAAAAAACAACCCAGAAGAAAATTGGTCCCTGCCTCAAAATTCATTCTTTCTTTTCTCTGGAAGTGCAATTACAGCTCATGAGCATTTGTGTGGCCACTAAAGGGCTGTGGGAGCCCAAGGAATGCTCACACAGTGGGAGGAAGATCACCCCACAACAAACACAGAAGGTTATCAGAGCCAGGAGGATCCTGAAGGGGAGTGTAACATACTCAGAACACTTTCATTTGTTTTGTGAAGAACAGGAACTCTTCTCCTCCCCTAGTCACAATGCTGACACTTAGTTCAGCCTTGGGATCCTGGGGTGCATTAAGAAGAGCACTGCCAGGAGGTGAGGGAGGTGACCCTGCCCCTCCGCTCAGCCCTGCTGGGGCACATCTGGAGTGCTGGCCCAGTTCTGGGCTCCTCAGGACACGGAGCTCCTGGAGCAGAGGGGCTCTGCTCCCTGGGGCCCAGCAATGGGACAGCAGGAATGGGCAGGAACTGATGCCCAGGAAGTTCTACCTGAACAGGAGGAAAAATTTCTTCCCTGTGAGCACTGGGACAGATTGTCCAGAGAGGCTGTGGAGTCTCCATTGCTGGAGATACTCCAGAACAGTCTGGACACAATCCTGTGCTGTGTGCTCTGGAATGACCCTGCCTGAGCAGGGAAGTGGGAGCAGATGAGCCACTGTGGTCCCTACCAACCTGACCCGTTCTGTGGTTTTGTCTCAGCAGTGTCCTTACAATGTCATGAACCATTACAAAACCCTGAGCTGTACCAGCTTTAACAAGAAATCTCAATCTATTTCCTTATCATTCCAAGAAAAGACAGTCTAAACTTCCAACAATTCCCTGGCCTTCCCATATTTGCTTATCGTGGAGTAGGATTTGTTTACAAAGACTTTAACAGTCACGTTTTACTGCATAACAGCAATTAAGAAAAGCAAATTTCACTTTCTGATGAAACAGATATTACTTCCATGGTTCCAAATGCTTCAGTTGAGCAATTCATTAACTGCTTATTTCATTGAAGGGAAACAATGAGCAGAAACATAAACCAGGTAGTCCTTCCTTGTGAAACATTTCCTAGGAAATTTTGGTGGTATTAACCAGAAAAGAGGAAGCAGCAGCAATGACTCATTTTTGAAATAATGAAAACCTCTGTATTTTTATGTTGAAGTCTCACCAAGTGACAGCCCAAGCCATCTCCTAAAATGACTTTACCTTCTGGGTATGAGGATGAGCCTACCTTTCTACACACACTTCTCATCTCTTATTTCATTCTCTTTCTATTCTCATCTGTTATTTCCTTTTTCCAGGTCACCTGACTTCTGAACCTTGTCCCTGGCTCCTGCAGAGCAGATTCTGCAAACCAGAAGTGCCTTGGGTAAATACATTGTAAGAGAACCAGGGGTACATCTTCCTGCTGTATTCAAGATACAGGCAAAGCATGAGTGGCTTTGGTACAGCCCAAAGCTGATCAAAATTGATATAGCTGGGAGAAAAGAGGCAGCAGCTCATAGAGCTCTGGATAGCTACAGGAGGGAGCATCTGGAAATTAGCTTTACAGAGTTCATTAAGGTTTTGAAGGGGCCATAAATCATCATATGGATATACTGACATGATTTTCATTTGTGCTTCAGATTTCTGAAGTTTAATATGGGGCAGAGAACAAGGGGTTAAAGTTCTAACAAGGACTGCTGTTTGACTATGCTCAAATCTGATTAAAGCCCAACTATCAACTTAATGTTTAGCATTTAATTTCAAGTTTGTTTCCTTTTGTTTCCAGAAACACAGAAAATTATCCAAGTTCACAAGGAAATTTTGGCTATATCCAAACTACAAACAAAATTATTTTCGGGGTGGAATCCTGTCTAAAATGGAAAGTAGGTTTGTGCTATTTGCTCCTTGCACATTTTTCAAAATAACAACAGAAAAAACAGCTTTGAATATCTATAGTAATGCAATGAAAAATCCAAGATACCTTCTATGTAT
Source organism: Horornis vulcanius (assembly GCA_013401035.1). Lineage (NCBI taxonomy): Eukaryota > Metazoa > Chordata > Aves > Passeriformes > Scotocercidae > Horornis > Horornis vulcanius. Next base: position 55,827 of record VZUA01055678.1, read on the forward strand.
TAAGGAGAGGTCAGAGAAGGTGTCAAACTCAGTAACTTACATATAACTATGGCTGTTTGAGTGCTAATATCATTGAATTATATCTAGACAGAGAAGAGGAAAAAACCCCATCTGATAATGATGTAATTAACTTCGGTACTTCATCTTTTAACATTTTAAGGTGCAAGGAGGCCATTTACATGAAGTTATTATGACCATTTCAGTCTCCTTTGGAGTTTCTGAACTCAAGAGCTTTTAAAAACACCATTTTTATGGCCCTAATATCACATCCTAATATATGATGAAGTAATACTAACCAGATCAGACTGTTTTAGAAGAATAGCATGGATGCAGCTAAGAAATCAACAGGACAAGATGTGGGAAGTATGTGGATGCCTAGCTGGCCAGAACAGACTGTTGCACAATTTCAGTTCCTAGGCATGGTCAAGTAAAAATAGCTAGTGGCAGTGAGCTGACCAGCTATGTTCTCAACCATGACATCAAGACACACTCATTTACATTCTGTGGTTTGCACACGAGTTTTCTGCTGTACTATTTTTGAGCACAGTTACAATGGCATGAGAGACACATCCATTTAACATCACAAAACCCTCTGGCCTGCTGGGCTCCTCGTTCTACACGTGGTGGTACAGCTGAAGCACTGAGCCAAGGCAGAGGCAAGCTTAGGCTCTGCAGATGCATAGAGTTCTTAGTCCCAGCACTTGGAGCTCCCTGCATGGACAAAAACCTGGCACTAGAGTTTGTGCTCTGGCTGCTGGTGCTTGCCTCTCAGGTACCTGCCAGGAAGGACCATCCTCAGCTTTACAGTGGATAAAAGGAATTGAGAAGCGTTTTTGGCTGCAGCATTAAAGTTCATCCATGCCTGCTTATACAGGAAAATAAACAATTCTCTGTTCCTTTCCCTTTAAACAGCAAACAATACTGTGAGGTTTTGAGTGGATTTTTTGTTGCTTTGTTGGTTTGGTTTTTTGCCTGAACTAACATTAGACTTTTTCTTAGGGAAGCTCAGCACTGACTGACAGCCAATAGGGCCTTACTGGGTAGCAGCCAGATGACAATATCTCCTCTCAAAAAAGGTTTCCATTTTCAGATATCTCTGTGTTATTTATAGGCAAAAAGCAATGCATACAAAACCTCAGAAGAAAAGGGAAGGGCAGCATCAAGCATCTTGAGACTTTATTCAATTACTGCCTGACAGAGAAATATTTGCCAAAGTATTTTTGAATAGTTTTTAAAACTTTCTATTATAGGAAACAAAGTCCATTAGTTAAAGATCTGTCAGCCCACAGATAAGGAAAAGGCTTTAATTTCTAAATAGAAGGACACTTAGTATTTAAACCACCTGCAGAGTACTTGCTTCTAGAAAATGATGGAGGATTTATTTGCTTTTGTTTTTTTTTGGGAGGGAAGTGTTAGCTTACTTTAGAAAGAATGCCTAGGAGAGAAAAATAGCTGGAGTAGAAATACAGTGGAGGCAGAATTGCGGTTCCATGGGACAGCCAGGAAATTTCAGTGGAACAGCTCCCTTGCTTTAAATTCCGCAGCTGCTGACACACATAGCAGAATTTTCTCAAAGCACATTGGTTTTTCAGCTTGATTTTTCAAGATCATACAGTTCATGTTAATATGACTCTTCTGCCTCCTATTCCTGCCATGAAGGCTTTAATGGACTGGTTGATTCTAATCCAGTTTGCTACAAACCTTAAAACACTAGAGTTACCCACTGTCTCCAGCCCTCTGAATATGCACAGTTGAGAAGAGAGGGAAAACTACTTTCGTTTTCTCTGCTCATCTAATCTCAGAGGAAAAAATACAAACAGCTCCACTTAGATTTGTCTGGGATGACCCATCTCCTACTTGGGAGGCAAGAGCCAGCAGCTATTTAGCTTTGGACCAGCCACAGGATGTGCTGCTCCCTGCCCTGTGAGCAGGCAAAATAAAAGGAGGTGGAGGCTTAGCCACTACGTACTGACCGGAAGGGAGTTAAAAGTACATCTGTGTAGGAATTTATACAAGACCTGAGGAGGAGCTCAGAAATGCAGGACAAAGTCAGAAAAAGATGCAGTTGAGTAACTGCTGTTAATGGCTGAGCTGCTCTCCCACTGCACTCATCACCCAAAAGGCAGAGGGCCCCATCTCTCTCTCTTAATTAGCCCTGAAAAGTTAATGACCCATCATTTTGGCTGTGTTACAACTTCTGCTCACAAACAACAGATTAACCACTCAGGGATCAGCACCAATAGCAACAAACTTAGTTCAGCAATCATGAAAATCATCAAACAAGATAATGCTAAAAGGAGGTTCCTTCTGGAATACCTGAACTCACAGACCCACAGGAAGCCCATGTCCTCCTAGTTTGCCAGCCATTAGTCACAGAATCTGTGGAAATATTAAACTAACTACAAGTGTTGGAAAGCCTGTGACGTACTGACTTGTTCTATATTGCTGGATTTAAACCCCTAGGTCTTTACAACATTAGAAGGCAAGCTAAAATCAAACATCAAAAACAAAGCTATGGAGCAGTCAGTGAAATTTCGATAAGGGCACTGAAATCCAGGAGACGCAAAATGTCAACATTCTGCCATCTGAATGTACTCAAGTCTTTAATTAGGCAGTTGTCCAGAAAACAATTAAATATAGTCATTGAGTATGGCCTTTTCATAACAATCTGTAGCTCAGTTATCTTGCTCTGCAAATATAGAGAAAAAGTAGAAAGGCAGATATAAAATAGGGAAATTAACATTGGATTTGCAAGGTAAAAACTCCAAACCCCAGTAAACAAGACCTGATACCATTTTTACTATGAACACTACAGCTCGTGGCATATTAATCTTCTTTTAGGGTTAAGTAAATGACAACATCAACTCTTGAATTAAAGCAGGCAATTCCTGCCTTTGCAAATCTGGCATTGTTTCAGCTGAAGGTAGAAAATCTACCACCAGAGTCCATGCCCCTGGCTGTGCTGCTTAATCTCCTGGAGGTAGCAGCAGCCCCCCTGCCCCCTGCAAATGTTTTACTGCAGCAATGCACCCACTGTTCAGTTATCCAGGGAAAAGAGCTGTCCTCTCTCCAGAGGCTGTAACGAACAGTGAGGGTGATCAGGTCCACCCAGATTTTGCTAGTAATTGAACTGAATAAAGCTCTTTCCCAGCCAGCTCTTTGGCCAGTGAGGCTTAGAACCCATGTGACATCTTAAGTGTATTCAATTTAGATCTTCCTGAGACTTTTGTATATTATTTATGAGAACGGATTGATTTTTCTTTTCTGTGAGGGAATAATGTAGCATGTATCCATCCTTCCCCATCATCTGTACTTCTGGTAAAATAGTTCCTACATAAATACCAATGCATCACTGTGAGAAAAATTGTACAGTTTTAAAAGACTGCCTCATATTGTAGCTCCTCACTTTACCAGGGGTAACAAAAAATTCATGGAGAGGAAAAAAATACCTGAATACACAGGAAATTCACAATTACCTTTCCTGCTTGCTGTTGATAGTCCATTACAGTAAAAG
>VZUA01055690.1:38285-50419 GCA_013401035.1 Horornis vulcanius
CCTGAAAAGCGTAAACTCCTGAGATAAAATTAGAAACAACCTCAGCCTGGACCACAGACTAATATTTACACAAAATGTGTGGTAAAATTGGAATATAAATAGCATCAGTGGGAAAAGTCAGGATGTTTTACATGAGTAAAACACCCCAGGGAAGACATCTGATGGCTATTTGCATCATGACTTGGCAATTTCAAAGATGGGGTCCCAGAAGTGTAGCCCCACAAACCCTGATTTTCAGTGGTGCTTCTCCATTTTGAGAATTTTGGTCTATGCAGGGCCATTCCCAGCAGCAGAGATGACATCCATCTGGCCCAGCTTTGGCTCACCTAGAGGTGAGTTCCTTCTAAATAGCACATAATATCTCTCAGTGAGTGTGGAAGTTGTTTAGTTTTGTTAAGTATTCTCAGGGAGACAATCCACAGCTCTGCCACAGGGTAGCCAGAAATAGATTGTGGTGTACCTCAAGTCAGATGTTACACATAAACCATACAGAGCCTTCCTGCCACATCCCAGGATGTCAGCACACCTATATTCAGTCCCACGGATACTCGATCATGTGTTCAGCTGGGCTCAACAACACAGTATGGTTTGAGGTCTACAAAAATATATTTCATTCTCAAAATATTCCAGGCCAGACCAGCCTCAGCTCAGTCTCCAAACACCCCTGAGATCTCATTTCTCCTCTCAATTACAGGCACTAAACAACTCTTTCTCTATGTGCAATTGGCTTCCTCAGGGAAGCAATTTGGAGGCTGAGCTCGGCAAGCACAAAATTTATGCTACTTGGAAAAAGATGAAATTCTGTTTCTTAGAAGGGTGTTGGCCATTCTTTACGAGACAAAGCCATTTGATTTCAGAGTTTTCCTGGCTCAGTAAGAGGACAAGCAGTAAACCAGAGCAAGCATTTGAAGGTCTCTGGAGACACACCACTCTGCAATGATGAGATGAGAGACAGGGAAACTAGGAAGAGCTTATAGTGGATTTCACCTCAAAATGTCACTGATGCACATGGTATGTGCAAGACCCATGCACAAGATCTGCTTATACCCATCTCATGTTCTTACATAAATCTCATGCACACATTTATATATTAGAAGCTCCTTTAATTAGGGGCAGGCCTTTCCAGTGCTCCAGCAAGACTCAACATCCTCTCCTTCATCAGTGCTGTGCACCAGCATCCAGCTTGGCAGAGCAAACCCAAGGAAAGCACCCAAGTAACAAAGACAACCATTGCTGTGATTCTTTTGAATTCCTTGCACTTTCTATTAACAGTTCCTCCTTTACTGAGTCGCCTCTGTATGGCTGAGAGGTCGAGTTGCAGCACAGGATGGATGAGGTGGTTGGTCACAGTCCTTCCTACCTGAGGGCTCATGAGGCCTGGTTGGAAGACAGGCCACACACATGTGAGCCCCTGACAACACTAAGCCAAAAACTGTGGCGTGGGTGGGGAGTGTGTTCACACCTAAAGTGTGGAGCCAGTGAGAGAACAGTGACTTGCAAAGTGCCCAATCCCATTACAAAAGGGGAAGGACCTGACCACCCTCCTGACCTGCTCTCCACTCCACTCTGCACTCACTCTAGCTGCAGAGGCAGCTGCTGTGCTGGGGATGGGGTTTGGGTTCCTTGCTCACCTGCCCACTGCTGTGACATTAGAGTTGGAAGCACTGCAGGGAAAACAGTTAATAAAACAAGTTCACTCCGTTTCTCAGTCATTTAAACTATTATCACGTGTCAGATTTCATTTCATAAACCGCTCACATTGCGTCTGAAACCAGTTGGCAGTTTGAAACTTTTGAGAACAGTTTCACAATGGATCATGCAGTATGTGGTAATATGGCTTTATGGCACCAAGACCAGTGGTTTATATTCCTGCCCTTTAGGCATTCCAGCTGAATGTAAATTTAACTTTGTTTTCACCATAAACATCCTTCCGAATCCAGATCACCTCAGCATGCTTCAAACCTCTGGAGAAGCCTGAGCTTTCAGCTTATGTTTGCAGTTCAGCTGACTACAACAATTTACTTGAGAAACAGTTGGCAATACATCCTATTTTGTCATCTTCCCTGCTTCGTCTGCAATGTTAGGGCTCTTTCAGTCCTAGAAGAGCTGTGTGCAGGAGGAGAAGAACAAAGTCCTACTGATGAGACATTTAAATGCCATAAAATGTCACTACATCAGATAAACTTCAAGATCTTCAAAAAGGATTAAAAGTGGAGAGAGTTTATTGGATGCTGACATGCAATTAATAGCACTTTTGCATGCAATGACTTCACACACTGTTTCTATGCAGTTTTAAATGTCATGTAAGTGTATAAATTCCATTCAAATATAACCTTTATTATGAGAGCATCAATAACAGAAAAATCTAATTAAAGAATAAAAGGCTTGCTTGAAACATAACCTTTTTCATATTGAATTGGCAATGAATTCATAGAACTCTATGAAGGATATTATTTCAGAGGAGGACTGACAAGCACAGAGAAAACCCTGCCTTCCACCACATGGTTTAGTTCCTCCTCTCTTTTCAGCAGCCCTTTGTAATCCTGAGCAAATTATTATTCAAAGTGGCTGCATCAAAATATGTGAAAATAGCAGCTGCACCTTTGAAATCTCCCTGTTTTTTTCAGCTCAAATCGTCTACACTGGGGCACTTGTCACCTTGCCACAGTCTATTACACCCAAGCCTGTGGCTGATGAATTACAGCTCTGTGAATCGTCCTGTCTAGCAGATTGCCAGCATATGAGAAGGAACCAAATATTACTACCAGCATTACAGAACACCATGGACAATGTAATGGCAGGCTACATTTCCCTCGGTCAGTGCTTACCCCAGAAAAGTAGGCCATGGTGTCCTTCAAACCATAATGAGAATTACTATGGAGAGGACTGTCAATCTACATAAGAGAAGAAATGAGGCTTGACAGTTCAGAAAATTGGGGATAAGTACAGTAGCAGAACCAATTACTGCAAAAGGATTCATTTTTTTCTGCATGCTCAGTCTAAAACAGCTAGAAATTACCCAGGCCGAAGTTGTTGCCTGATTTTTATAAAAGACGCTTATCTGTTTCCAGCTGTTGATTTTGCCTGGGAAGACAGAATGTGATAAAGTTTTGTTTAGGGTCTGTCTCTCCCTAAACCAAAGTCAAGTCCAAGCTATAAACATGCCCCATCACAATGCAAATGTATGATAAGGATCGCTCTCATCCCTTTCTGTTTTTTTCATTATATCCTTATAAAACATCACAAATATAAATATTAATATATAAAAAAGCTTTTTTTATCTTGTTCTTTGCATTGCCAAACATCACTGTTTTTCTTCTGGACTGATTATTCATAAATTATGACTCTTCCCTCCAGATTAATCAAAGATTTTACAAGCCACTTGATACATACTGTAGACTGATACTGAGAAGAAAGGTTCAGAGGAGTATCTGGAGAGTACTAGATTTCACATGCCTTTCTCTATGACCCTCTGCTCCCTAATACTGCAGAGTTCCCCATTCCTGTTTCAGAAGTGCTTTCACTGTCAGTCCCCAGGCCCTTTCTTTCTCAGATCTTCTGGAACAGTCCACCCTGCAGCTGATCACAGAAACACAAAATGGTTGGGGTTGAATGGGACCTCTGGAGGTTATCTAGTCCAACACCCCTGCTAAAGCAGGTTCACCTAGAGCAGCTTGGACAGGATCATGCTGAGATGGCTTTTGGATATCTCCACAGAAGGAGATTCCACAGGCTCTACAGGCATACTCTCCCAGTGCACCGTCACCTTCACAGGAAAGTAATTCTTCCTTATGTTCAGGTGGAACTCCTGTCTTCCAGTTTGTGCCCATTGTGCCTTGTCCTATCACAGGAACCACTGAAAAGAGATGTCATCCAGGATGACCAGTTCCATCACCTTTGCAGGGATTTAGGTGAGGTGACTGGCCTGTAGTTTCCTGTGTCCTTCTTGCCCTTCTTGAAGACTGGGCTGATACTGCTTTTCCTCCAGCCCTCAGGCATTTCTACAGTTCTCCATGACCCCTCAAAGGTGACAGACAATGATTTAACAATAGCTTCTAGCTTCCTTAGAAGGGTGTGCCTCCCACCAGGACCCCACGGATTTGAGGGATCAAGTTTGCCTAAATGATCTCTAACCCAATCTTCCTCAACCAAGTAAACGTTTTCCTTTCTCCAGTCTTTCACTCTTACCTCCAGGACCTTGGGATAAAGCTGCAGTTGCTGAACCCCGCAGTTCAGCAGCAGCTCATGAAAACTGTAGTTCATCTCTACTACTCAAAAACAGCTCCACCCTGCCTCAAAACTGCTCTGCAGTGTGTTTTGAGCCCTGCTGCAGTCCATGCCAGGTCAGTGGTAGTTGCTGGAGGAAAGTATATTAACCACAACAGAAATGGCAGGTTTGGAAGCTGCTGGCACTGGGAAAAAAGAAGAATGTGACTAAATCGTGTTTCTGAGCTCCCTGAGAAGAGTCTATAAAGCACACAGCAGCCATCAGCAGCCCTGCTAAGGTAAAGACATATCTTGATGTCAAGTGTTTCATGGATCCTTTGCTACATCACTGGGAAACTCATTTAGATACACAACCTGGTCTCTGAATTCCAATGTACAGGCAGGGCTTGTGGGATTCAGTGCGATCATGTGCTTCTGAAAACATCTGAAATCTGTGGGAAGTCCCACCTACTGTCACTAATGCTGGAGGAGGGAGGCTTGTTTTCTACATGTTTATGGCACAATAACACTAATTGCAAGTTATCTGCACTTGCAATTAAATGTAACACAGAAATATCTACAGAAAACAGATGATCTCCAGCAGAAGATCTGGCTGGCATTGACTGTTGACTTGTACCAGTTGTTTCAGTAGATAACCTAAGGTTCTCTCAAATATGATGAAACAGAGATTATTTAAGGCCCTAAATCATTCTTTATTTAGTGCAACACACTATAACTCTGTTATTCCATATAAATTGCGTGGTATCCTTGTTGGGCTTGCTAAACCTCAATGAAATCCTGTGGCTTGTGACTACCAGCGACTATGGAGAAATCCTTTATGGATTTCAGTATTTTGTAGTCTTTTATTTCATTAATGTGTTTCACTATTCACTTACTTTATCTGCATCTTAAACAGCTCAGTAGAACCCATGAAACAGCAATATTGAATATCAAATACAGCAATTCTTACAGCATTATAGATACTACTACCTGCAGCACAGATCATAAGATAATTTTAATCTGCCTCCCCTAATGAATAGTCTGAGAACAGAATCTTAAATGTGAGGGCCTAATTTTCAGAGATTCAGCACCTGGGGGAATTGCACCACCATCATTTGCATGTTATATACCTAGGCAATTTACAAAAGTTGCAATTCCAGCTTTCTTATTACAGCGTTATTTATTAACTATTTTCTAGTTTCTGTCTGTACAAGGAAGTAAGTACATGGCAAATATAGCACTGCTGGAAACTGGGTTGAGGTTGGCTTTTTCTATGTGGATTATGAAAACTGTGGAGGTGATTGATTTTAGAGCATATAGTGCTCCCACCCATCATGTGCATCTCCCCCATTATAGGTGCAAGTTGTCTTTTCAGGGTCCTACTCTTGGATCAATTCTACTTTTAGTAATGTAGCTATGATAGGCAAAGTACATCACTGATTATCTTGAAACACTCTGTTCATATTTAATCATTGTTCTTGTAGTTTTCCTCTGGGATTTGAGCTGTGGCAGATATTTTATGTAGGTAGAAAATGCCATTTTTCTTTTGCTAGAATTCTTCTGGGGAGATGCTGTCAGAGTGCTCCATCAGATGTGACAGATCATCACTTACGGAGAATTATCTCCAATACAAAATTGAGTTTTTATCTTGAACTGTCGTGTCTGAGAAGTCTGGCTGTGACACGGGGTAGTGGAAAGAGCTGAATTTAGTAGCTGATTCCTCTTCCAGGACTGAACATATCCTTTCTCTCATATCCAGTTCTGTCCTTAATCTCCTAACAGCTGCCACCTCCCCTTCATGGGCTAACAGGTCTCCTCAGTTAATACAATCTCCAGTGCAGCCTCCCCGAGCATTAGGCTGTGCTCACATTATAGTGACCAGATTTTCAGTCCAGAACTATGTGTTGTCACAGTATTGAGATCACTAGTGCTCTTCATGCACTCTGGTTCTTACTATTTGTCAGCTATTAGCTGTTAAAACCATGTTGGAAATAGCAGTGTAAAAATACTCAGGTAACAAATCAATCCAACATTCTCCAAGCAAATAAACTTTGAATCAAGGCTGAAAAAAGAAAAAAAAAAAAAAAGTGAAGTGTATGCTTCTGTACAACTGTGTGCCAATAAATGTAAGCACAAAATATTGTACCCTAGAGAATGATGTTCATGAAATGCCATTTCCAGTCCTGCTTGCTGACTGCTCCCTGACAGAGGCATGGGGCTCTGAAATGCAGCAGCAGCCATCACTCTCCTGGGAAATTCACTACTCACCTCCACAATTACAGATTCCTGGTCTAAGATATGATCCTTATTTCTCCATCAAATGAAATTGCTTTTTTTCAGTAATCCTGGCACAAGTGGCAGCACCCATATTATACAGTATATAGCACATTATATAAAAATATTTGAAGATTTTGTTAAACATTAATAGTTGAAAAATTTAATCATTATTTGCCTAAGGACATACCCAAATCACAGCAGCTATCATCAGTTCTGGAATTCAGAACAGAGACAGCTGAATCCTAAGACTTTTTCTAACATTTTTGTGAGGTTTTGGGTTTTTTATCCAGAGAATAACACATCTGAGAATAAAAGAAGTGCTCATGCTGTCAGCCACAGCATAAAGTCTGTATTACAAGGGCATAACAATCTTTTTTTTACTCCCTTACTAGGCAGGAAAAATATTGGAACTCTCCAGGATCTGGAACCCCACACAGATATCAGTTTGTAATCAACTGATAGGATTTGTATTTCAAAACCCTCTTCACCAATCAGTAGCACGTTTAAGAATGCCTGCTAAGTACATGCCATGAAACAGCTACATAGGCATTAGTGCACTCTGTAAACCAGTATCTAACCTACACAGCATTCAAACACAGAGTGCTGCCTTCTCACAAAGCACTTATATGTCAGTTTATTTCCCTCCTGGCCTCCTTCTGAGGGGGTTATTTCTTTTCTGCTGCTACACAGTATTTTTCTCCTGCTACTTTAAAATGTGGTAGATGTCATTTCCTCCAATTTACTCATGGAGGAAGCTGAGGGCCAGAGAACAAAGCACAGGCCTTCGAGTTCCCGCACGGTTTCCTGGCCGTGCTGCTTCCCTCTCCCAGCCAGTCCCCAACACACAGGCCATCGCTGCAGCCAGCAAAGAAGAGCCTCTGCTCCCCCACATTTATCTCCATGGAAAAGAAGTAACTAATTAAACACCCAAGCTTATTCAGAAAGCTCTTCTACAGACTGTTAAGATAGCTTAATGAGGCTGGATTGCTCTTGACAAACAGGAGAGGTTCATGACAGCTGAATCACTATTTGGTTGTGCTACTCCCACTAAGCTCAAGCTGCCTCCTTTCATACCACCCTCCCACACCACCTCTCAAACGCTCTCCTCCTGATCACAGACACACACACCCTCCTTTCTCTCACTCTGCTCGGCCAAATTGGCACTCGGTGGGAAGTCCTATGAGCCCAAGTGGCAAAAGTATGAACCTCAAAGCCAATGTGCATGGATCTAGAGCCAAAAAGAGAAACTAACAGTTTGATGTTTGTACCTGACCACTCTCCCAGCATCACTGCTCTCTTTGCCACACCAGATTATATTGTAATGGGAAGAAACATTACCTTTTGTCTCAAAGTATCAGTAACCAGTGGGAAGCATTAGGGACCCATCAAGAATGGCACTGGGACCATGCCATCTTCTGGTTACCCACACTTCTGAGCTAATTTTTTTTCTGTATTTGGTTTATTATTTGAGACCTATGACAAAATATCAAGGTTTTAACATTTAGTTTCTGTCTCACTGAGATGTGCAGCTCTTTCTGAGCTTCCTAATGCATTGTACAGACATATTTAAATATTACATTTGGTCATAAAAACCTGCACAATAATGAAGAATCAGAAGCTGGTGTGGCAACTGCAGGTTGCACATCACCACCAAGTAAAATATTACATATGTAAATGGCTAAGCAACACAGTATTCCTGATGTCCTGCCTTATCCAGACTTTTTCAAACACTAGCACTGTTATTATAACAGTGTCTAGACAACACAGATAGAAGCCAGGAACCCTGTTGTATTAGCTATTAGTTTGGTTAAATGAAAGAAGGAAGCAGGAAAAGAAACGTGAATATATGAAATGACTCGCCTACCTTCACTGAGCAAACCAGCAGAGAAACTGGACTGGACTTTAGGTAACATTTTATTTCACACTGTCATGCTTTTGGAAGGGATTCAGCTCCTTTTGTTCAGTCTGAGCAAATTTAACATTAAATGTGAGCTAGACATCTAAATCCAGATATAGCCTATATGCCAGAGGCATATTTGAAGAGCTGCTCATGCCTTCCTGGGACAGCAAATACAATATGGGGAAATGAACCCCACAAAAAAGAGAATGAGTATTCTTTGGCAATGCTGCTCTTTTCTCCTTGACTACAGAAAGAAACTAAAGGTTTGATTTCAGCTGGGTGGCTAATTTAATGAAGTTAGTCCAGATGAATCGCACCTTATTTTAATGGCTCATAGTACGAATTTCAATATTTTAGATGCNCACTGAAAGAGCAAAGGATTGGGTCCTTTCAGATTAGTTTATTCGATTAGTAGACTAGTGTTAAAATTTTTGGAACTCACTTCTATTTTTCACGCTGGCAACTCTGAGTCATCTCTCTCTGCTGTTTCAACTTCAAAACAGGAAAAAGTGAATACAGTAACCAGCCATGGAATCTTATAAAATTATTCTTGTGCTGTACAAATTAGCTGAAAAAATGGCTGACTCATACAGCATCTTTCACCATGCCTGCATGGGCCAGCTTGTGAAACTGTGCAAGGTACCATTCTAGCATTCTTTGCTGTGGCAACAGAACAACGTGAAGGTATAAGAAGAAAGAAGGACAGAGAAAAAGGGGAAATTTTGCAACACTGCACTTAAATCCCAGTATTGTTTACTTGATTAGAAGACTACCATCAAAATCAGAAAGGCCACAGCTTAAACAGTAGAGCCTGGCCCTCGGCCCTGCTTTGAAAGCTTTTGCTGTTTTGGTGGCATCAGTAGGCTCATGAGTGCCCCTGGGTAACTGCTGCTGGGGGGTTCCTGGAGAACAGTTGTCTGCTATAGCTGGCTGGTGTGTACAGAGGATGGAAGGCATGGTCCTGGCTCTGTGATTAAGTATCCAATGGCTGCTAGATACCACACCAAGCAAAACCAACAAGGAAGGGAGAAAGACTGCAGATGTTTAGAGAGGTACTCCTTTTTCAAACAGACACTGTTTAACCTTTCTCTTGTGTTCAAAAAAACTATTAACTCTTACTGTCTATATGGTTAATCTGTATGTGAACTTTTCCTTTCCCAATTATCTTTTAATTTTAAATTGAGCAATATATTGGCATATACCGGTGTTTATTCAATGATTATTGGAGCCAAACAAAAGCTTAAAAGGCAGTCAGATAAATATCCACTAATATTTTGGGTCCATCTTCCACGGTTAAAAACTATGTAAACTTCAACTGCATTACAGCACATTTAAGAAAATAAAGTCCCTGAAAAAGTGCAAAGTTAACCTGTGATTAATTCTATTTAGAATACTTTGCTGGGTCTTGCTTGCATCTTTCTATATAAACTAAAATAAACGTAAAAAAATGGACTAACAATATGGATGCAAAGAATGCTTTAAGAAAATACAACTGAAAAAAATAAACATTTGGTGCTGAAATCATCATCACTGGGCTAACAATAGAGCCAGACACTTCTGCAAGTGTTTATCCTGAACTCTTTTAACATGCAACATGTAAACTCCCTGAAGCACTTTTATCTACACATCATCTTTCAGAGTATCTACTTGACTCAGTTCATTTTAAGACTTTATGGTACATACAGATTTGGACTGAGCATGAATAATGCACAAAAGTGACCTCCATTTTAAGGAACCAGTATTAAATCAGATCCTAACATATTTAAAGGGTCAGTTAGCTAAATGCCTGTATTTTAACTTTTTAAGAAGATGTATTATGTATCTATATTACTCAAAAAATATTATTTTCCTTTTTAACAAGGTAGAACAGGATCAGTTCTGTAATCAACAATTACATATGTTGTAAGAGTGGAACATGCAAAATCTCTCAGCCCTTGTCTAGTGATAATCATTTTTCACTTACTATTTTTTGCCTTAAAACACAGGAAAAACCATCGAACTGTTCTGAACCCTTTCAATGTTCCATCACCTCAGTTTAGGTTGTAATGTGTTAAACAGAAATACATAAATGCTAAGAACGCCCAAGACATTAGTTCTGATAACCTGGTTGGGGAAGAGACTCTACAGAAATGCTTCATTTGTGATATAAATTTTGTCATTCTGTAAATGCCATGCAAACAGTGCTGGGGCAGGTCTGCAAAAGGAGCCTTACTGGTTTTTAGGTCTCACTGAAGCACAATCTGAACAGTGATGACATTTTCCCACACCCTACATCTTTCAATTAGGACTAAAAGTCAGAAATAAAATTCCAGCAGCTAGGTTTTGGGATTTCTGATAAAGTGAAACTGACCTTGCATATTTATGGTGCAGCTGGATCTTGATCTAATGCAGTTGTTTTGCTCTAGATAAATTTAAATCTAAATCTAAATCAGATTTAAATGTGACAGATTTGGCCCTGGAAGACTAATTTCAGAGTGGCTCAGAATACAGCTAATAAGGTGAATTTCAAGTCGCTTCCCATCAACTTCAGGTTCCATCAGAAGAGTTTCAGCTGCCAACACAGAAAAGGACTGCCTAAAATGCAACATTTGCAGGTGTTTACCACAGGTTAAATGCTTCATTTTGTACCACACAGAATAGAACTCACTCCTAACATTAAGATCCTAACATTAAGGCACACAGTCTGTAACTAGACACTGGAAGAGCTTAGCACCTTCTAAAACTGCTCCTAACCCATACAGCTTGACATTTAAAAGTGCAGGCTCAAGATGTGACATTTACTATGCAAACTGTTTTCATCCCGCCCCACCCCACTTTAACTTTATAATGGCTAGAAAATAAATTAAGTCCCTAATAACCCAATGAAGTCCAAGTGTAATTGCACATTGTAACTGCTCTTGTTCAGAGCTCTATTGACTTTTAGAGGATGTTATACATATGTAGATTTCATTATGCTCTCAGTGCAGAAAGAGCATCTTGAACTGGTTAAAACAAAAATTCACTTAGAACGCATGTCTTGAAGACTTCTACTTAAAACAATGCTTTTCAACAACCATCACCACCTTCCCCTTTTCCCCTTCAGCTGAACAAAAAGTGCATTTTAACCTCTGTAGGATTTTACTTGTTTTTCTTCAAATTTATTAGCTTCTGTAATTATATAGTCCATTTTATTGTTAAATCAGAAACAGTAAGAGAACACTCTAGGTTGGTATAGTCATTTTACAATGAGCATATCAGCTACAATACCTTTACCTAATGTTGTCAGAAAACCAAAACAGAATCAGAACAGCAATTGATTTATTTTTTGACAAACCTGCTTATTGAGATATCACTTATTCTGTAAGGAAGAAAATACTCAAAAAATAAAAAAGTTAAAATTTAGTTAAAAGCTTTACTTGTTTCGGAGCAATCTCATAATAAAACTCTTTAATATGAGCACTTCACTTCACAAAATGAAAAACTATTTACATCGTTTTGCTTGCAGTTTGGTCACATTATCTACACACGTTTGCAGAAGATCTTAGGCAAAATAGGTATGTATCTTCTTCTGACATAGGCTATCAGATTGATTGCACATTTTCCTTTTACATAATGGCTCTCCTATAGTGCACTGAAGTCAGTGATCACTGTCTAATTACATTCTCACTTTAATTTATGGCTCAACAATAAAATCAATATCACTTCAAACCCAAATATCCAAGCGGCTGAATTACATATAGTGTAAAACTTGTGGATTACACTTTTTTAGACC
>VZUA01055693.1:6605-17172 GCA_013401035.1 Horornis vulcanius
CGTTGAATTTATGTCTCCAAATAAAAGGTAAAAAAATATTACTGATTTCAGAATCTATAGCAGGGTTTTGCCATTTGCAACATTTGAGTGCTCCTTATGGATCTTCAAGATATTTTGACTCAAAAGTTGTATTTTATCCTTCTTTCGCAAGCTATTTACAGACCCAATAGATAAAATACCTTTCCTTGGGTTATACTGAACACCAAGGGCGGTGTAACTCCCCCAGACTTAGCTGGATCCTCCTGCTAACCCATTTCTGTCCCAGCAGGTGTGGTTCGCCAGGTGAGGCCCATCATTGGACCCTTCCATGCCATCCTGAAGCTGGAGATGAACTATGTCATGGGCGGGGTGGTGTCTCACCGCAACATCGTCAACGTCCACATCTTCGTGTCTGAGTACTGGTTCTGAGGGACACCCACCAGCAAGTGCTCCAGCCTGAAACATTACCACAAGCTATTATGTCATATACTTGTTTTTAAAACCCAATAGTGTTCTTTTTTTGTTGTTTTTTTGTTTTATTTTTAAATATTTGGTTTATAGTTTAAGACAAATAACAAGCTATTATGTTGATTAGACATAGGGCGGAGCAAATTAAGTGAGCCTGATGTAGTTGTTTGTATAAATATGTAGTGTGTAAAACTGCTCAGCTGCCTGGTGAAATTTAAAACTTTTCTAAATGTTTGGACAGATCTCAGCTATTCCTTGGCCAGATAACCTGAGTGACGGGCTGTGGAACAAAACAGGTGTCAGAGTTCATTGGGATGAGTATATGGTGTCTTTGGATGGAAGAAGTTGAATAAGGATTAATAATTTCACCTCAAATTAACTACCTTGAAGAGGATTGTCAGAGAGTGATAATAATTAGGTTTGGGCCCTCTGAATAGGCCCCCAGAATTGCTAATTATTCCTGAAAAGTTCAGCCTGGATATTTAAGAAGTGACATTCAGCTGTAGCTACCAGAGGAAGTGCAAAAGGAATTAGAAGTACTTAGAGACTAACAAGCTATTGCACATATTAAAAAATACTTTTTTTTGGTAGTTATTACTTGATTTTAAGATTGATTGATTCTAATTAAACAAGTACCTCTCATTGAAATTAATCTGTTGCACAAACACAGCATATTGCTTAAATTCCAAAATCACCAGTACTCAGCAATACGTGGGAAATTCAGACCTTATCTCCTGTCTGTTATAAAGCTCCATGCCTTTTTAAAATTGGTAATAAATTTAGCATGTTAAACTGTACATTTCCTATGCACCAAACCAAGGCATATGTAATAATATAATGAAAAGCTCACAAATAAATGAATGTTTAATGTATTTTCTGGGCATCAAAATACTGTATCTTTTTTTATTACAGAACAGAAAAGAAATAACTCCATGTTTCAGTTTGTTATGTTTGTTAAGATATGAGGAAATAAAGAAGGTCAGATGGGAAACACCCTGAAGTATGCCATGGTTTCTGATTCCCAGGAAAATTATATGGTACAGCTTTTGAAAGCAAATTCATCATATACATATTCCCCACTCAAACCAGACCTCCTTGGTCATTATTGGCACCAAGCACAGAACAGGCTGATGTGAGAAGCTGTGGCTGCCCCATCCCTGGAAGTGTCCAAGGCCAGGCTGGATGGGACTTGAAGCAACCTGGGATAGTGGAAGGTGTCCTGTCCGTGGCAGGGGGCTGGAACTGGATGAACTTTAAGGTCAGTGCAATCCTGCTCCCTTTACCTTTTAAATGAGTGTCTGTGGTCTGGGTCTGTTTGGGAGGGTGTTATTGATGCAGAGAATAGCAGGTGCCAGCTGTGGCAGGAAACAAGAATGTGGGCTCTGAGGGACATTTCTGTGACGTTTCTGTTTCTAGCAACCCTCTTGCAGAGTTTCAGCAGTTTGCATTTCATATTCCAGAAATGGCTTTTACAGGGATGCTGACACATGACTTTTCTATATTCTGTGGTGGTGTTAACCTACTTTGTGTAGGACAATAGTATTTATGTTTATATTCACATGCTGGGCAGGAATGGAGATGTTCATGCCATGCCCACGTGGCCTTTTTCTTACCCATCTGAGCTTGACAACTCCTCTCCCAAGTCTTGCTCTTGACACCAGTGAGATCACACAGGACAAGGAACCCACCACTGGGGTGCTCTCATCCCCTTGGATGGGCTGTCCCAGCTAGGTGGGCTTTCACAGAGGTTAAACAAACCATCAGTTCCCTTTGCCATTGGCCACGTACAGAGCCACTGCTGTTTGTCCGTGGTTGATGTGGTTCATTTAACCTTTTTTTGCTTGTGAATTGTGATGATACCACTTGTAAAAACAGCAGGGAAAATATTAACACAGTGGAAAATCTGCACTCTTACCTACTTTTTGCACAGTGATCTCAATATAAGCAAATGATGCTAAGAGCAGCAGAGTAACTTCCTTTGGGGGTGCTTCAAAATTATTCTGAGGTGATTCCAAGCAGCCACACGAGACAAGGCTGTTGGAATTCAGTAGAACCAACATAAGTAAGTGTGCTCCTTAATATAATTTAAAAAAAAAAATCTGTAAATAACAGAATTCTGCAATTTCTTTTTACTGTAGGCAGACCTATTGTCTTGATATTGTGTCTTGTCATCTGTTTTCTATAGCAAGGTTTGAGTTTGGGTCCACTGGCTGCCTCTTCCCTTTAGATTTCTAGTACATTCAACATCCAGAGCTCAAGGAGCGTTTGGAACACTCTCAGGCACATGGGGTGGCCTGTNTCTGCAATTTCTTTTTACTGTAGGCAGACCTATTGTCTTGATATTGTGTCTTGTCATCTGTTTTCTATAGCAAGGTTTGAGTTTGGGTCCACTGGCTGCCTCTTCCCTTTAGATTTCTAGTACATTCAACATCCAGAGCTCAAGGAGCGTTTGGAACACTCTCAGGCACATGGGGTGGCCTGTGCAGGGCCAGGGCCTGGACTTCAGTGATGTCTGTGGGTCCCTTCAAGCTCAGGATATTCTACAATTCTGTGGTAACTAATTAAACATACTTCTTTTGATTTGTAGAAAAGGCATCATCTCTGAAAGAAACAACAAAAGAAAATCCTTCTCTTCCCTAAACTGGCATTTTTGCTGGCTCTTGAAAAGTTTATCAGCTTAGGTCTCCCAGGGATGCTCATTCCAAGCACTTGCAGTCAGTCATCTTCAAAAACAGCAGTAGGTTGTTCTCTCTTGGCCAAGGCTGGAGTGAGCATGGTCTTGATGTAACAGCCAGAGCCCCTCCAGGTTGTCCAGCATGTGCCTAGCCATGGGCTAAGGAATGCTGTATTTCCTAGGGAAAGGGACCAGAATGTGATTTATATTGCAGGCTCCTGAGTTTGCCTGAGGTTTCCAAGGTGCCCCACCTGCCTCTGCACCCTCAGCTCCTGCCCTCCCATCCATGGGGAGGATGCCTTTTCCTCCAGCTCCCCTCTGGTCTCCCCAGAGCAGGGTTTTCTGCTCTGACACAGCAAGGAATGCCAGAGCCCTTCCCACATCACTTCTGCTCTCTGAGTGCCTTTGTTCCTGCTGCCTGTGGTGAGAGCAGGAGGTGTGAGGCTGCCTGGAAATTGCTGCTCCAAGACAGACATAAAGTATAACCACCAAGTCTCCAAAACATTGGCCTGATGAAAGATCTTTTATTCCTGCTGTGGCTAAGAATGTGCTATCTATTCTGTAATGAGCTCCCTTTTTTTTTTGCTTTCACCTTATCCGATTTCATTGGGGTTTTTCCCTCTTCCTTTTCTTTATTGAATTCTCCTCTGCCTCTCCATATTTTCATTCTCTGCATCCATTTTTTTCTTTTTTTCTATCAATGAGGGTTTACTTGTAACTGAGCAATTGAACTTAAACATCACCAGACCCAGGAGAGAGAGCTTGAACAGCTGCAGAGAGAAAAACCATCCTGGAGTGACTGCAGACAGACAAAGGCACAATTGCTTTCATACCCAAATGTTTCATCAAGATACTCTGGGTCACATCCAGATCATGCCAGGAAGGACAATTTCATGGGACAGTTTCTGGCCACCTTTCTTTTAAACTTCATTCTTGGAGCACATTTTCTATGAGGAAAGGCTGAGAGAACTGGGATTGTTCAGCCCAGGAAAGAGAAGCTCTGGGGTGGTCTAATCAGGTGGCCCCTGCAGTTCCTGAAGGGACCCTGCAAAAAGATGGAGAGAGACTACTTAGAAAGGCCTGGAGTGACAGGACAAGGGGGAATGGCTTCACATGGACAGAAAACAGGTTTATATTGGATATTAGAAAAAAATTCCTCTGTGTGAGGGTAGTGAGGCCCTGGCATAGATTGCCCAGGGAAGCTGTGGCTGCTCCATCCCTGGAAGTGTCCAAGGACAGGTTAGATGGGGGTTGGAGAAACCTGATCTAGTGGAAGGAGCTGGGACTGGATGAGCTTTGAGGTCCCTTCCAATCCAAGACATTCTGGGATTCAATGATTCTTACATGGTGTTTGAGAGCCCATGAGGGCAAAGCACAGTTATCCCATAATGAAACTAGCTTAAGTCTGGATTTGGTATTGCTTGGATGGAAGGGGAGCCACCCCATTTAAATTAAAAACCAATAAATCAAATGGAAGGTGATGTCTTTTTCAACCTAGAAATGAAAATCCAGGTAGTTTTAGTATAGGAGGTAACATAAAAGTGGATCTTTATTGGAGCTCCAGGAGCAGTTATGGAAGAGTGTCCACAAAAGTCCACCCCCACAGGGGTTCATACATTTTCATAGGTTTCAGGAAATCAGCATAATTGATAAAAAGTACCAATTAGGAGGACAAGGGGTGATGCAATTCCCCCTCAGGTCCTTCTCTGGAGCTCCACCCCCCGCCACTCTCCTCAATTTGGTACTAGTTGTACTTTGTTTATGAAAATGTGAAACAAAGAGTTGTTCTCAGCCTTGGTTCCAAGGAAGAACCAAGACAGGGCAGGGGCCTTGTACCCCCGGGCTTGGAGCTCTGGAATTTGTTCTGCCTAGGGAAAGGGCAGGGAAACTATTGGGAAAACTAGCTACTAATGCAATAATAAGCTACACAGCTCCAAATATATGTGTAAAGAATACTGACAATATATAAAAGAAAAAAAAAAAGATAAAAAACAATAGGCATCAGAGGAAAGCAGCTGTGGTGCATCATACCACAGGTGATGGGTTTCTTGGCCTGGCCATGTTCACAGAGTAACATTTGCAGGTTGATCCCCAAGATGGTGGTAAGGTTTTTTGTTTTGTCTTTAGCTGATGATTCTCACATGAGTGAGATCTGGTGCAGGTCATACAGTGATGGGAAAGGATAGCTGATAAAAGGTTTTGGGTTCCTCCACTCAGGCAAAGCCAAGCCCAACTTTATCTGGGTGCAGCCCATGAGTGACCTTGGACCTGATGAGAACACCCACCCTGGACTCTGGATGTGAGGTAAGTTAAATTACACGTTGCTGAATTGTCCTAATACTGCCAACATTTTGAGCAGAAATTGTAATAATGATTAAAAAAAGCACTACTCTAATGGATACCATCATAACTCTGTAACTACAGTTTAGGCTTTGAAAATTACAAATATGTGTTTAACTAAGGCTAGCCAGAAAGTACTAAATGGTGCTTGAACTGTGGCCAGCTGTCTAGAAGCTAGAAATTAGAAAAAAGTTGGGGTTTTTCTCTTCCAAAGTGGAAAAATTGTGTATGTTTGTACCTATTGAGCTGGTGACTATTTGTCCAGCTCTACCAGGAAGCACCGGATTTTATGTGGTATCAAAGGATGGAGTAGTTTGTAAAACAACTGCCAAAAACTTGAAGAAAAATGGACTGTCTAGTCTTCAACCTATGATGCACTTTACATCTTACAGATTAGGGATCACTTGCAGCCACTAAATCTCATACTTTTTTTTTTTATCAGACCTTATCAGTTAGCAAGTCATGGTAGACTTTGCTTTCTTTAGCAATAGTGAGCTTCATTTTTTCTTGAATTACATGCATTGCTTGATTTTAGTGATATTTCTTCAACTCATACAAGCAACTTGGCTTTTTCCAACTCCTTGTAGAAGAATCTACACTGTAGGAGAATCTCTGGTTTCTGAGCTCTCTAAATGTTTATGATTACAATTCTATTGTACCTCTCCCCTGAGTAAGATTTACACCTGAACACTTCCCTCTCCTCAAGTTTCTCAGATGCGGAACAGCTGGGAACATGGAAAGAGTATTTCAGCTGCAGATGCCTGTGTCAGTCAAAGAGAAATGAGATGTTCTGCCCCATAAGCCACTGTGCTGTGCTGTTTCTGTGTCAGACAGAGACCAGAGAAGGTGGTCATGGGGCTGAGATGGACATAAGGAGGCAGGAAGTTATCTGTGTTAGCAAGCTGGGAAGGGGATATTAATGCAGCCTGAGAACATGTGGGCTTCCCAGAGCTCCTGCCAGGCAAAGGTTACACTGAAATCACCGTCTTTGGTTTTGATGACTGGCCAAGCACAGTTATCTGCTAGGTGTGGGTGGCTACCAAATTCCTCCCATTGAAGGGTACTGAGAAAATGAGCTGCTTTTTTTCCCCCCTAAACCCACAAGATTTCCCAGATCTGCAGATGCACTGCTTAAGGGACTGGGTTAGAAAGCCACTAAACCTGAGTTCCATGCACATGGGCTTACCTGGGCAGGGGCACAGGGACTCTGCCCAGGCACACGTGGTCAGCTGAGGCAGGATCTGGAAACCCCCTCTTCGGGGGGTGCTGTATTTGATGCTTGGAATAGAGGCTGCCTCTGCTGGAGCTTTGCTGTTGGGGGAGAAATGGGAGAACAGCAGATCCATGAGGTCAGCAGAGCCTCTCTGGTGTCTGTGCAGCAAAGCTCAGCCCCCTGTTCCCTGGACTCCCATCTCCTCTGAAGCATGGAGGCAGGGGTTTGGCAAGAGGTACTGGCACCCAGCTTGTCCATCCTCTTTTCCATGGTGGTTGAGCATGCCCTGGTGAAAGGGAGAGGCTGTGTGCCATTCAGAGCCAGGGATGTCCAGCAGCCTGAGTGCAGCTGTGGGAGCCCATGGAGGGGAGGAATGCCCTGGAAGGGCTCCACACTGGGCTCAGTGTACCCAGGCTGCCTTCCCACCTGCTGGGTGGTTTCTCTGATGCATGGGCAGGGAAAATCTTAGAATGGTTTGGGTTGAAAGGGACCTTAAATATCATCTTGTTCCAAGGGACACCTTCCACTAGACCAGGTTTTCCAAGTCCAGAGGCTGGGGGGGTTCCAAAATGATCTAAAGCAGAATCATCCAATTGCTCTCTGCAACTGCACTGGGGTCAGGACATTTTGACTTTTGTTTCATCTTCTGGCAATAACATTAAAAGCCTAAATTGGTGTCCACTGAAGTTAATGAAGAGTCTCTGATTTATCAGGCACGCAGCATTTCAAAGAGACCTTGGGCAAGTGTTTTACTTCTTCATGTTTTATCCATTCCTTCTGTGTATGGAGATTATGTAGATGGCTATCTGAAAAACCCCCATTCTGATATTTTGTAGATAAAAGCCAGTTGTATTGAACCCTTGGTGGCAGATGCATTGAGAGAACATGGAAATGTTATTAACTAGTTGATCTTTTATCTTTAGCTGTATGAAAATGTCAAGAGAGGTTTTGGAAGTGTTTTAAGTTCATAACTCAGAAACTTGACAGAGTGGAAAGTCTGTCTGGGACCACTGCAAGGAGGCAATAGTTACAGGGGAGGTCAAAAGAGAAAATATCTTCAGCAGAGAGCACAGCTCTGCCCCCATGTTGTGGGGGGTGCTCACAGGGTGGCTTCCATTGGCTCTTGCTGTGGAAATCCCAAGCTGGGAAGATCCCTAAGGGTTGGTTTGATCCTGCAGGGCCAGTCCAAAGGCTCAGCACCCTGAAGTGCTTCCACTTACAGCTCTTGGTCCCTAGGTCCTTCTTTCCTTGAACTGTCACAAGCCTTTTAAATGACAAATAACTGTGTTTGGGGTAGGAGAGGCAGTGTTCTCCCTATGAGTGAGAGAGAGAAAATGTCATAACAAAAAAAAGTAAAGCATAGCTATAACCAAATTAGCCATGACTAATTTACAGTGCTGTGTTGGGGGCTATCAGATACACATAAGTTCAACAAATCACTTTCAAACCACAGAGGCCTCACTCAAGGCTGTAAGTCTCACATATGTGAGATTAAAGGAAATCCAAGAATGTAATTACTTGCAGTATGTGAAAGAGTTTACATCAGATTTTTTGAAGGAGTTTGTAGAAGCAGTCTGTTTCTGTAGCCATGTTCTGCTTATTTCATCTCCTTTGCAATTCTAATGGTGAACAGATTTTCCTCCCTGCCCTCTACAGTTGTTCAGCACCTGCCAGGCTCTTTGGTGTTTCTTTGGAATATCTTGTAAGCCACTGGGTTGATGTAAACTGCTCTGTTTTGTAGCTGGTAACTGTTCAGGAAATTGAACTGCTGCACAAATAAGGAGCCTTTGGGTAAGGGCAGCCTTGGGTCTGCCTCAGAAACACACCACACTGAGATAACTGAGCAGCATCTGTCTCTGAAGTGACACTGCACGTGTGTCTTGTCCACACAAGTTTATTTTTATTCTCTTTGAGTTGTAGTTCATGGTCTGAATTTGCTTTCTTGAAGTCCATAGAGCTTTGCTATTAGCTTTGACCAGTGAATTTCATTAGTGACTGAACATCTTTTGCTAGCTCTCTCCCCACCCTGTTTTCTTTGATTCTTCTGCAATGCTTAATGCATTAGATCCTCTACAACATCAACTGTATTTTTTATTTACCAAAATTGAAACTCTTGAGAGGGGGGAACCCAAGAAGTATTTGAGAGACTCTTTGGATCCAAAGCTGTTTTCCACATGGCCAGATTCCTGAAGATCTGCAGATGCCTAGTGACATTGTTTTAAGAGTCAAGACAGATTAGCTATCTGTGGTATTTAGGTATGTCAATGCTTTTTATTATCTACCCCTTAATCTCCTCAAAATTTGGCTGTATAACAAATAAGAAAGTATGTGCTAAGGTATTTACAGAAAGGCATTTTTTTAAAAAATGCCATTCTTGTGTGACTAGAACATGAAAATAAAATATATTGAACTTTCTAGAACGTAATGTTGTGTTTTCCCACCGTCCATCCTTAAATTTAAACCAGAGGTTATGTATGTAAAACTTGCAGCAAATTGAGCATGGTATCAACCCTTCAGCTGGGACTGAGGAATAGAAATGCCAGTGTTTTATAAGAGTCCAAGGTGATATGGTTCAAATAAATAAACCCAACCTACACAGCAGAGCAAACAGTCACTCGTTAAACAGTGCAAGGAAGTCACTGATGAATGAGCTGCATCCTCTCCACCTTGAGCTTGCAGTCAACAAATCTCACTTGAAAAGTGATACTGCCACTTATCCTGTCAGCACCAAGCTGTATTATTCCTAGTCTCACAGGATTTGTCCTGCTCACCTATTATGAGCCATGTGATCTCAGCATCCATGGCTAGGTTCTAACAGAAGCCAGTGGGCAGAATTGTCTCAGGTCACTGTGGAGCTCATTGATGGAAACAGAAACACTTTCCTGTGGGAAAGAAAGATGAGAGGGATGGGCCTGATGATGGCTGGTGTCTTGTGTGACTGCAGCTTGTGGCAAGTCAGACATGCATCCTGATAAGAGGCTGTAAGTGGCCCCAGATGCTGAGCTGCAGTGGGTTATAGCTGTACATGTAAGTGTTACATGTCTCAAGCAGCAGCACCAGAGGGCTGAGCTTTGTTGTCACACTGCCCTTGAGCCAGATGTGTAGGCTCTGTTTACACTAGCCAGCAGTGAAGCACAAAAGGATCACATCTGGAGGCTGAAAAAGCTGAGGATAAAGAGTTGATGTTCACCTCCCTCATGAGCTCTCCAGGCTGAAGGGTTTTCCCCAAAAAAGGTCTAGTCTGATCAACAGCTCTGAGCATTCATGAGGCTGAAGCACAAGAGGAGCCCCCTTGGTATGCATCTTGCTTTAGTTTCACCCAGGCTGAACCCAGCTGTTTCTCTGTGATCCCTGCAGTTTAAGCCAAGGAGCAGGAGCTGAGCACAGCCCAGCAGCTGAACTTCAGGAGTGCAGTAATTGTGGAAGGAAATGCCCACAAAGGTCACCCTGTTACTGCTGATGCCTCAGAGGGAATTGAGAGGTTCATTCATGTGTGACCTGCTCAGCACAGTCCAAACACAGTCATGTTCTTTGTCCAGTCAGTTCAGGACTTCTTATCAAGCAGTGTCTTGAACCTGGTGGCACCCAGGAAATATAGTTTCACCCCTTCTCCACAGACTGGGAAGATCTGACACTTTTTTCTTCTGGGGTCTGTCTGTCCCAGGCTGCAGAACTTGCTGAGGGTGATGACTAGGAAGTCCCATCTACGGAAGTGAAGCAGGTAGCACTATCTATTGTATCCTAGGGATTAAGAAGTTATAACAAAACTTTAAAAACAATCATGTCAACTTGTCAGCCTCCTAGGTTGTAAAGCCTGGGCAAATTTATTTTTTAAACTTGTCTCATCAATTTAGAGTAGTTAATTTCTGCAGAAAGTGGAGATGGAAGTTAAA
>VZUA01055698.1:0-15648 GCA_013401035.1 Horornis vulcanius
GCCTGAGTTCTTCCTCCTGAGCTGTGCAAGCCATCTTAAGAATGGTTGGGACACCCATCTTTTCCTTGAGCCTGAAGATATGAAACTAATCATGCAACGTGTGTGATCACAGGCTGTCATGCAAGATCTGAACAAATGTGAAATTACTCCTGAAAAAGTAGGAGGCTTTTCTTCAAGAGAAAAGTACAAATGCTAGGACAGAGGAGGCTGTCTAGAGGGTGTTCCAGCCCCATTTATCCAGTTCTCTGTGTGCAGAGGGACATCACTCGATCACAGCTCAGATATTCTTTGTAGGGTAAAACATCAGGGACCTGCAGCAGAAGAAAATAGTTCCCAACATGGGGTGGAAAAGTGTAAAAACACAGAAACATTCCAGCTGCTGAATCAAAAGAAGACATACAATGGCACCAGATAAGCAGCAGTCACAATATACCTGTAATGACCCTGAGTAGAGCAGGTTCCCTTTACCCTTAAAGAACAAAGCAAGGGAGTGTTCTGCTGCTACAGCCAAGCACTTAAAAGTGCATTTCATAAACATAGAATTTTTAATACAAACCATCCCACCATTAATAACAGTCTGCCAGCATTACAAATTGCACAGCAGATACATGGTTTTGCCAGTTTTGAAACATCAGCTAATTTAGTTTTTATCTGCTGTAGAGCTAGAAATAGTCCCTGTAAGGATGGCACTGTTGTGCATTCAGTACGTTTATTGAGATGAGAAAACCAGCAAGCATTAATTTAAAGTGATTAATTCAGTAACATGCAAATGTGAAGGCTGTGTGGAAGCAACAGATCACGTGCTGCAGAACCAGAGTCCGGTTCCTTGGTTCCCCTGGTTCACCACCCCAGAGCACCCAGAGAGAGAGAGAGCACCCTCCTGCACACAGGGAGAGAGAACACAGTCTGAAGGAAAAGTGCTGACACCAAGGAGGGACCCAGGATGGGGTTTGGGTTGGTACCTGGGTGGCAGAAACCCCCTCCAGGAGGGTGCTGGGCAGTGAGCTGGACACAACACTGGCCAAGAGGGACACTGTGGTCCAGAGACTTCATGCACAAGGGGCCTGAAGTGAACCCTGCCCAAAGAGAGTACAGGGGATCTCCTTGTAGGAGGAAGGCAGGGTGACCTAGCCCTGCTGTGGATATTGCATATTGAACATGACTCTCAGCTGTCTGTGACGTTTTCACAGGACATGACAGTGCCAAAGTGCTCTTAAAAGAGAGGAAACTGCCCAAGGAGGGGAGCCTTTCCACAGCCCTCATAATTTGCTGGAGAGTGGTCAAGAGGCCTATGTGAGCTCTGCCTTGGGGAATGGAGGAGCAGTAGATTCAAGCCTAGCACAAACTGGTCTCAGTTACTGCTTGTTCCTCAGGCTCAGGATGAATTTTGGGAAGGTGGCAGCCATATGTCTCCTCAATTCCATTGGGGACCCCCTCCTACCCTGGCTGCAATAAAGAAACCACTGTAGTGATTTGCCCTCCACTTCTGAGGACCAAACCTTGGCTTGGTCTGTAGCACACACATTCCAGCTGGCAAAGACAAACTGGGTCATTAAGAAAATAAAAACAGCGAGCGTATAGAGAAACATGAAAAAATGACCCTGGGATGCATTCACATTTTATGCATTTGCTGGGATAAAACCTTGAGTCTATAATATTAAATCAGAATGTCAAAGAGATAGCTTATGCTAATTTAATTAAAGGCAGCATCCTGGCGCACATGGGTAAGGAGCTGAATTAATACTGTGCACCACCCACTAATTTTGCCTGCCATGGGTGTGCTAAGGCTGGGTTGTCCTGATGTGCTCTTGGCTTTGTTTTTTGTGGACAGGATGAGTATACCCCTGCACACACAGTATACCAAAATTAGGTAGAGTCAAATTTAACACTTTTAAGTCCCAAAGCTCATGAAATCTGTGATAATTGCACCTTTAGGCACCCGGGCACTAATTTATCCATCTGTGCTAGAGAAATGGGAGACCTTCCCTGCCCTCACTTCCTGTCGGGGCAAAAAGAGAGGGGTTTCTCAAGGAAGCTGAAGTTAAGTACTGTGAACTCCCACCCCCTGTCCCTTTCCCTAAGCATGAAACAGGATTGAACCCTTCTGGAAAAAAAATCAACTTGTTAATGGAGATTGAGACATCATAAAAGTACCATAAGCCTTCAGCTTCACATTTCTCATGTCTATATCCTAATTTTGCTTTGGGCATATCTTCTTCCTTCATGTGTGTGTGAAAAATCATCCTTCAAGAGCCACAGCAGGGTGTGATTTTGGAAAGTTTGACCTTTACCTAGGTGCCAAAATAGAGCTTCATTAGGTGGTTGGCAGGGCCAGGGGATGGTGAGCCCTGTCTGCCATTTGGGTGGAGAGACACATCCAGCCACTGCTCTCCTGCCTTCCAGCCCTGTCCTCCCACTCCTGGCAGTTAGAAATTACAGGTGTGCATGTCCCTGTTATTTATACAGCAAACACGTGTTAAATCCACCAAGCAGGAGCAAATACCCCACATCCTTACTTGCTGGACCTTATCAAAAGCTAGGTGACTCTTTAGGAAATAGTCTCTGTGTGTAACTCAAACCTCATCCAGGCTAATGAGAAAGTTTTGGGGGACCTCAAAGGGATATGAATCAAATGGATCCTTGTCTCAGGGTTGGATGCAGAAAAGAGCTTATGGCTTCTCTGTGCAATACACTGCAATGTGCTGAACTTGAAGAAAGTCTTGAAGTCCCTCAAAGTTTCTTGGTAGCACCAAAGCTGACAGACGGCTTCTGAACTGCCAGGTCCTCGCTGCTTCTTCTTTGCATGGTACTTACTGCTTGTGAAACAAACCTATTTTTCTTTCCCAGCCTGGGTTGTAAAAAGGGACAACAGGCAATTAAAACATCATTATGCAAAACCTGGTATCAATCCATAACACTGATTTCACATCTGAGTCTTCAAATCTTCTTGCAAGGAGCCTATTGAATGCTTTTGCCCTCTGCAAATCAGGCAAGGAGCTTGAGCCCATTGCAGAAGGAACTACTTGGGGCTGAACCTGTGAACTAATTTGAGCCCATCAGAATCAGAGGCAGTGTTTGTCAGTTCCCTTTAGCGGGGCACAGGCACTCCTCCAAAGTGCTTGGTGGTTAAGGGTTCCAAGAAAGTGGAGTTTCATTACTAACTGTGAGAATTGTGGAGGGAACTGCATCTCTGAGGGTATGAGGATTGCCTTGCTGGGGAATAAGACTGTCATTATAAGCTGTTCTGGGAGCAGTTTTGACGAGAAGAAAGTAAAATAGGAATAAATTGCAGTATAAAGTTTCCTCTTAGTGCTCTTTTTCCAGGCAGAGGAAGCACTAAGCATGAGTGCACTGTAAGACTGCAGTAATACCTTCTGCTGATAAGTAATAAGAAGAGCAAAGCATTCTCAGGATAGCACCTGTAACTCCTCTCTGTTAGGCTAAAAATGGCTTAGGGATGTGTAAGTGCCTTTGCAGAGGAAACAGCTTGTGTGCAGAGATGTCTGTGTTCTGCAGCAGACTTGGCCACAAGGCCAGCTCTGTCCATTAGCTGTGAACATACTGAAAAGAGCTATCGTGGAGCAAAGTACCCAGTCCCACATGACGGGCTAAGCCTGAGCTCTTAGACAGTGCAGGTGTCAGTGAGAATGAGGGGTCAGTGCCACCATCAGAGATATCAAGATGGAACGTTTCTGGAGCATGTCACTGCTGGAAGACAGCTGCTCTGTTTGTGTGGTCTGTGGGAGAGATGCCTCAGAGTTTTCTGAGCTGCCATCCTCCCTGGTTTATAGAACACCTTACAGCTGCCTTATGGCACTGGCAGAAAGCTGGCACACTGCCCCTAGAAAAGGAGCAGCTGCAAACATCTGTATTCAGCAAACACGAGGACTTTTATTCTTCCATTAAAACTGAGCTACCCAGGTGATAAACACCTGTTATATGGCAAAAAGCTAATATGGCAAACCAGGAATGAAATCTGAAATACTTGGGACTTGGATTTGCACTTAGTTCTGCTTCCCACAAAAGGGTGTGAATGAAGCAACTTAATAACTTACTTGTCTGAGGAGTATGTAATGTCAGACCCCCAGAGGAGTTGGAAGGACTCCTCTCACCCCTTGAAATTTCCTGCTGGCTACCAGATATTCTTTTATAATCACACTTTAAAGTGAAAACACTCTACATTATTCTCTATGAACTGTATTGCAGAACACGACTTGGGAATGACCTGAATTGGAAGGTCTGACAGATTGCTTTTTCTAAAGGCTCTTCAGGGAAAAAAGCAGACATGACCCTCTGCTAAATTATACCTGTGTTAAAGCAGTGTATTGCCACTGCTATTGACAACTTTGCACCAGGCTAAATGAATGTGAAATAAGGATTGGGGCCAGCATCAAATTATTTTCCACTTAGAAGAATTGCTGTGGTAGCCACTAAACCCAGGGGAGTTTAGAAAAACCTCCTTGGTTCTGACCTCCTTCCCCCAGTTTTGACAGGTCATTAGAGATGGTGAATCATCCATATCTTCAATACAGTGATTTGGGGCACTTAGAATGTAAATAGTGTTCTAAATAAGATTCCATTCTTTTGGACTGCGTCAGTGGGAATGTGCTGTAGATGATTTGTGAGAAAAGTGTTTGAAGACAATTTGTTGGGTATGAGCTGCTGAACTCATGGAAATTGCTATTGGTCCATCCTCTGCCCACTGCACTAAGATCATTCATCCTTTCTCCGTTCTGCCTTTTCTTCCTGTGTGGGAATTCTTGATTCTTTGCCACCTGCCCCAGTGGACTGTGTACCACCATGGGATCAGATCCCACACAGCCGCTGAGGAGAACCCCATCTTAAGATCATAGGATCATAAAACTGTTTAGGTTGGAGAAAACCTCTGAGATCATTGAGTCCAACCACTTACCCATCACTGACAAGGCCACCACTAAACTGTGCTCCTGATCACCACATCTATACTTCTTTTATACACTCCAGGGATGGTGACTCCACCACTTCCCTGGGCTCCTATTCCAATGCCTGACCACCCTTTTGGTAGAGAATTTTTTCCTAATATCCAACCAAAAACTTGCCTGGTGCAGCCTGAGGCTGTTTCCTCTGATCCTGTCACTTGTTACCTGGGAGAAGAGGCTGACCTTCATCTGGCTACAGCCTCCTTTCAGGGAGTTGTAGAGACCTACAGGGTCTCCCCTGAGCCTCCTTTTCTCCAGGCTAAGCATCCCCAGCTCCCTCAGCCTCTCCTCATTTGATGCGTGCTCTAGGTCATTCACCAGCTCCACTGTCCTCTGCACACACCTCAGTGCTTCTTAGTACTGAAAACAGGTACAAAACTGAAAGTAGAAGACGGAGTTCAGTGCTGCTGGGCTGGGCCGGGGTATCCGAGGGCATCCCGGGCAAGGTGCGGGGTACCCGGGGCTGTTCGGGATCAGCGCATCCCGGGCAGGGTGCGGGGTACCCGGGGCTGTTCGGGATCAGCGCATCCCGGGCAGGGTGCGGGGTACTCGGGGCTGTCTGGGATCAGCGCATCCCGNTTTTTTTTTTTTAGCAGTTTTTGTTGACAAAGGGTTTGAAATTATGAAGGTAGTGTTGATAAAACTAAGGCCTGTTGCTACCAAGCTTGTTCTGTAAGGCTTATTCATGATCTTGTGGGCCCTAAGGCACAAGTAGGGAGTGATGATGGGTTTAGGTGGATGCAAGGTGAAGGTCTCTTTGCTTGGAGAAAATCATCTGCCTCTGGTATGCTGGTGTCTCAGTGAGTGTCATACCCTTCTCCATACCCTCCCTCCAAAAACAAGGAAGAAATGTCCCATCAGTGTCTGGGAAGTAATAAACAGAATCATAGAATCATGAAGGCTGGAAATGATCTCTAAGATCTTCGAGTCCAAACACTGTCCTAAATTAGCAATAGGAAAAAAAAGCAGAGCAATCAGAGGGCATCTGCGGCATCCTAAGAAACTGCTGGGCTTCACTGTGCTAAAAGCTGCAATTATTAATGTAACAGATAATGGGGTTGGTTTGAAACCTTTAGTGAAGTCAGCTGTAGCATTTCTTTTCATCCCATCAAGGCTAAAATATGAATTATACACTTGCAGAGAACAGTTTTTCTTAGTGGGTGTGCAGCTCCTGGTTTTGAAGGAGAACACAAACTCCTCAGCTTCATCTCTGAGAATGGCTCTTTGGAGAGGAGTTTGCTGTGCAGCCTGAGGGCCGTGTGCTCAGGCTGCTCCAAGAGCTCCCTGGGTACCCCTGTGAATTCTGCTTCTGAAAATGCTTCAGAAAGTTCTTGTCTTTCCACTGTCCTTCAGAAACTGCCAGCTGGAGGGGGAAGAATTTTAAGTGCGTTGATCAAGATCTTTTCAGGAAGCCAAACATTTTTTTTTCCACTTTGTCACTCTTTCTTTTTGTGAAGGATTTCCTTTCTTTCATAATTACCAGCTGCAGTGTTGTAGGTGTGCCTAGGAGATGCCAAATACAGGTAGACAGACCTGAAGCCTGGAGCTTTATACCCAGCTGAAGTGGAAGGAGGGGACCCTGCCCTGGCTGCTTGAGTCATCTGTATTCATCTGTGCTGCAATAATCCTTCCTGCAATGCCAGCCATATGCCTTCGGTACAGCTGCGTGACTAATCCTTAAGTAATCGTTTATTTGGGGAATGTCACCTCTGGGTGTGCAATTTATTGGTCCATAACAGTACATTTTGAAGGGAGCATGTTGAAATAATCTAATTAGCATTTCCTGAAGGGGGATAGGACCCCTTCTGCCTCTCTCCTTGTGCCCAGCAGAGTACAAGGAGTACACGGTGTGCATGTGAAGAGATGGGAATCTGAGTTTCAAGGAGATGAGGGGTGTCTGAAGGCTGTTTGCAGTGAGAAGGACAGATTTGGGAGCAAACACAGGGAAACACAACGTGGGAAAAGCTGCTTTGCCTTGCTGCTGGAGCTGCCAGCTGTACAGCAGTGGAGTCCCAGAGTGCTTTTTGAAGAAGTGGTGGGAGCCATAACACTGTACCTTGCTGTGGGATGCTCTGTGGCTGGAGAACACCTGGGCTTCTTTGTCTGAAGCCACTTCATGGGTCGTTTGCAGCACAAACATTTCTAGTACTCCTGAAATGTCCAGGTCATGAACCTCCAGGTGGAGATTTCCCTGGTGCTGGTCCCTCAAGAGCTGGAGGAGTGTATTTGGGTCTGGATGTGTCTCTCCTGTTACAAGCTGGTATGTTGGGAAGGTCACAGCACAGCCAGCTAGTCTTTAAGCGTGCTAAGAAGTCTGACAGCTAGGAAGGATGATGTACCTGGAGCCAAATCCCATCCCAGCAAGCCCCATGGAGCGGAGAACTTGCCTTCTCAAAGTCTGGATCCTGAACATAATTCTCCAAATTTCATGTACTGCTTAACACCCGTGGAAAGAACATCTTCAGTCCAAATTTCTCCTGTTTTTTGTCTTACTTCCTGTCTTTTTTTCTCTTCTTATAAGACAACTTAGGAACTTATCAGCTTGAAGAGGAGGGTGCTGGCAGTCCCTGGGGCTGGTTCCTTGCTCTGGCCTTGAAGCTCAAGACATGATTTGAATTGTTGATGGAACTCAGGGAAAATCCAGCCCATTGCAGGACTGGTTGCTATGACATTTTTTAGATCACCATATTAGGAGCTATTGGTGCAAGAGTAACCTACATTCTGCTTTGTGTCTGATTAAAGCCTTTTTGACAGGAACTCTATGTGTTTGACATGAATATGGATGATTTGGGCCTCACAAACCTCTAGAAAAATCTCTATTTAGCCAGTAATGGTAAAGTATAACTCCTGTGGGACAGCTTTGGGGTACTTATGCCTTTTAAGGGATCGGTTAAAAATAAAGCTATTATTTATTCATCTGTTGCTTCCTTTGGCAATAATATTCATCTCTTACATTTTGGCATAGTGGGGAAGAATTTCTAGGTGAGGATTTGATGTGAAAAGTCAGAGGAAATGCCTCTATAAAAAACTGATTCCTACAAAACAAAGAGTGGGCGGTTTTGTTCCTCTGGTGTAAGATAAAGAGATCAAAACTGGGCACTTCCAAACAAGGCTGAAGATATGTTTCTGCCCTGCTCACTAAAACCTGGAGATGGTCAATGGGCCATTGGTCAGTTGTCACAGGGGCATTATATGAAAAACAACTTTGCTGACTTTCAGTCAACCTCCTTAACACTGCTGCAGCGAAGGAAAAAATAGCTGGTTCAAATGAGGACCAAAATCTGGATGTCTGGTTCCTAGAGGACTTTTAAGGCAATGCAAATGTTTCTTAAGGCTATTTTTTTGCATTCTAGTTCAAACTGCTGTCTAATCCTGTGTAGCATCTGGTGCTTCAGAGGAAGGAAGAGATGAATGAAATGATACCTCCCTGTAGACCCAGAGCATTCAAGTAAACTGCAGTTTTTCTTGTCTTAAAACAAGATTAGCAGTCGTTAAAAGGACAACTGACAGAAGAAGAGTGCAGGGCTGTGGTCATTTCCATGAAGTTATCAATAGGTCCCTAGGCATGAAATATTCATTTTCAGTTCCTCCCTCCCATTAAAACAAAACAGCTCAGTGGGGTCACCATGGGGTCACTGACATTGCATGCATTGGTTACTTTTCCCAGCTGATGCTATTACCTATTTTGACTTTGCCCTTTGGCTTGCCTTTGGCACTTGAACTGTATTAACCACTGGCAATATGAATCAGCGTGCAGGACTGACAGACCCACAGCCACCCAGGCTAGCTGGAGATGTGCCAAGTAAATAATCAAAGCTCCTAATGAGGCTGCATAATGCTGGGGGCTTGCAGGGAACTTTCTTGCATTGTGGTTGTGTCACAGTTATTTGAGAAGAAGAGGAAAAATATGATGTTTGTTACTGCAGAAAGAAAATCCAACTAGAATATTTTAAGTGAAGTGATGAGCAGCTATGGTGCTGTTTAGATTTTCTTGCCACATGGCTTATGATGTTTATTATTTATGATAGTACTGTTGGAGCTGCAGTGGTATGAAGAGAAGAGCAGAAAGATTTTTAGAAGAAGTAAAAGATTTTAGTTGTAAAGAAGACATTGCCTATATCTAAACCCACTTTTTTTTTCATTGTTTTCACATAGGTGTCCACATCTACAGAGTGATTGTGCAAATTGCAAGCAGATCATCTGCTTTTTTTTGGCTAGAATGATTCCTCAATATAGCATTTGAAAGCTATAGGCTTATCTCCTCCAGGGATTTCCATGTGTTAAAACATCAATTATCAGCTGGAACTTGTGGTAGCTTATTGACTACTGGGGCAACGCAGGAAAATGATGCTTCTGCACTTCAGATTTACCAGGAGAGTGGAAAGAAAGGAGCTGCAGAGCTCGCATATAGCACTGGGAACAAATTGTAGCAATCCTCAGTAACCTTCACCACTGTGTGGAGGGCCAACGTGGTTGGTCTTGCTGTAACAAACTACCCCGAGCACATCTTTCCTCATCTGCACAGCCTGCTAATCCCTGCCTGTCCTCAGCTTTGTGCAGTCTTGCTGTGAGTCATGGCCAGGGAAGGAGGAGAGAGTAGGAAGCTTGTCCTTTTCTGCCCTGTGCTGTAACATGTATTTTCAGCCTCTTGGTCTCTCTCCCCATCCAGAAATAATGCAGAGAGGAGAAAACCTGATTTAATAGAGGTAACTAGAAGAGTTTTCCAGGTAAAAACCTGTGGAAGAGTGGGCACACTTCACCAGTTCTCTGCAGGAACATCTCATTGCATTTTGAGTATTTCTGAGAATCCTTTCCTCTTTCCCCATCTTTCCAAATGCCGAGTTTGGAATTTTTCAGCCCTCCTTAAAAATACCTGAAACAATTAAGTGTGCTATATGGTCCCTTCTCTCTTTAATTTTGCAGAATTTTGATTCAGTCACAACAACCATGGTCTCTCCTCACCCAGTGCTGTGACTTTTAAATCCACCTTGGTGCCTCCATGTATTGGGAGGGATGGAGGACCTTGCACATGGGACATCCTTGTCCCTGCCAGCTCAGGTCTCAGAGCACCTGGATGCCATTTTGCCTGGCTGATCCAGGGCACACTGCCTTTGGGAACAGCTTGCAGAGCCCAGACAAGTGAGGCCGAGCTACCAATCACTTTAAAATCCTCAGGCACCTTATCCAGAAGTCAATTAATTATGCCCCAGCCTCAAAATCATTAGTTGGCAGTGGCCATTTTTTTTTTCAATTATGGGGTTTAAGGGATTACTGTGAGTCATTACCCTGAGGTATTAATAGCTGCATTGCTTCTGAAACGATTCAGGTAAGGAGGTGGTGCAGCAGCTGCACCCAGGGCAGCAGGGAGCTGGGAGCACGACCCTTCCCTTTAGTCTCTAGAGCAGAACTGGGAGGAAAACATGCCCTTGTGTTAAAAATTCAACTCATTCCACAAGCTTTTCACTTTGTCTCTCGAGGGGTCAATTAAAGCTTCACGGTCTTTCCTGCCACACTGGCAAAAAAAGATCTTCATCTCCCTTTCCTTTGATTAACTGTGTTGTTATAAACAGACGATGCAGCACAAGCAAGGGAAACTAATATGCCTTCCCCCCAGCCAAGGTCCTTGTAAATGAATCTATTAATTTGAACCAGGGCACCCCTGTGCTTGAAAAGGTGCAAAGCTGGCACACAGCTAAAATCCTGCTGAAGTCTAGGTGTTGTGGGGGCAAGCGGCCTCAGATATGGGAAGCCACCCCTGCACACACAGACTTCACACATGCGCCTGGGCATGAGCTTGCTGAAGGGCTTTGCTGCAGACCCTTCCCCCAGTTTGGCCTCTTAGTTCCACAAAAAAGATGCTCAGAGCAGGCATTTTAAATTTTTATGAAGTGTTTGCTTTATTATCTTAATAAATCCTTGTTTGGTTTGCAGAATGCATCCCCATTGAAGTTAAGAGTTTATATGAAAATTAAAACGGCACTGTATCTTCTTAATTAGACAAATGTAAAGATAAAAAGAAACAAATATCGGCTGGCAGTGGAATTTAGCTTTGCTGGGAGGGCTATTTTATATTTCTCTGTCAAGATGTTTGCAGAGGTTAAAGCTGGCCCTGCAGGCATTCAAAGGGACAGCAAAACTGCCCCTTATCAGTAGGCAAAACACAGGCACAGTCCGTTCTTCTGTGTTGTAACTCTAATCTGTGCTGAATTATTTACTTCCAAAAATAAGTTACATAATTTTTATCACATAAAAATTAAGCATATTTAATTTTTACAGGTGATCAGCCAAGGCTGAGCCCATGAAACCTTTGCTCTGGCACATTATTTAAGGTGCATTAACTTACAGGCTTAATTGGCGAAAAATGGTGGGAGAATATTGATCAATTAATTTTTTATTCAGATTGCTTTTGGCTTTCAGAAGCAAGACATTTAAGAAGGAGATTATAATTACTTCTTACATCTCCTAAAGGCTCCAGCTGAAAATCAAGGGGTGTCATCCAATGTTTTCTACAAGGGAGCTTTTTATTTTTTTGAAAGAGACAGGAAGCAAAATTAAGCTGAATTGTGGGAATAGTTTTCTTGTAGCTCAGAGCTGGCTGCAGGGGGGATTTCAGGCTGTGTTTTCTCTCTTAGCTACACATGCCAGAAGAATATCTGCTTCTCAGAATGGAATGTAGTGGGAGAAGTTACTTAATGTAAATTCTTGCAGTTACTGGCTGTGATGTCCAGGGTTTTAGTGATGGGTTTTGTTCCGTATAATAGGTTGGGATAAATGCTATTTTGCAGCAGGTCTAGTGCAGCAGAGATGGGCCTGGACAGAGGGCTCCTCATCTTCTTTCTTGGGATGAGGTGGATGGAGGCTTGGCAGGAGGCATCAGTCTGGAAATGTCCTACCAAAGGGTTCTGAGACACTTGATTTTACAAGGAGAGCACTGGCTTCATAACCCTGCCCTGAAGCATGAAGAGACATGACAAAGCTGTCACTGCAGTGGCTGAAATAGGGGTAGAAAGCAGAGAACAAAAATGTAATACGGAGTTTAAAGTTATCTTCTTAAAGCAGATCAGATACTTTCTGTTTACTGTTCAGTTTAAACCACTATTCTCAATGAACTTTGCTTAAAAGGATTTTTGTCTAGATTTCTCATCCTTCTTTTAAAACTTTCTAAATTAAGGAATTTGTCCTGCTTCTAAAGGGAACATAACAGACTTGAAGAGATCTTAACACTTACAGAATGAAACCAAGACATCAAAACAAAATCCTTTATTTGGGCAGTGATTTTTGTCTAGCAGAAGTCACAGGCAGGCAATTTGATTGCAGTCCTGGTACTGGCAGGGTGAGAGGAGATCTGCAAATGTCCCTGTGCCATGGGGTGCATTGGCAAATCATCAGACTCGTGGGAACTGGGGACAATTCCACAAGCACTGCGAGTCTGTGGGCAGGAGTCACTAATCTGCCAGGCCTGGGTGCCTCTTGCTTTGATGACAAGTTCTGTCACTGCCCAGGGGTGGGCAGGGGCTGGTGAGAGCTATGCAGGATGTGCTGCTGGGCTTGGGTGTGCACTGGGGAGCTCTGTGCTGTGCAGGATGTGCTGCTGGGCTTGGGTGTGCACTGGGGAGCTTTTTGCAGGAGAACAGCCCACCTCAAATTTTGAAGCACTGAGCTGTGACCCCTTGAGCTGGGGCTGGGCAGGAACTGAATGCATTTGCTGCCTAGGTTGCTCAACCTTCGTTACCCCTGGGAAAAGCAGGATGGAAGCAGCAGGCTTCCTAGGGACAACAGCCTTTTGGGGGAGATATCCTCTCCTAGGCACACAGCAGCAGCCATTAGTTTTGTTGCAAGTGTATCTTCCAAATGGGGAGATCAATTCTGAATATTTTATGGCTTTAATTACACCACCCTGCATGTGATGCAGAGAATGGGTTATTAGGCTGCTGGATGCTAATTTCCTTCTAGGATGAGTTTTTTTTTTTTTCCTCATGCTTTTCCTGCTTTAGATAGCAAAATATTGTATGCAAGGAGGCAGAAATTCATGGCTGCATTGAACTAGCAGTTAGGCTTAAAACAAGAGCTGGCAGAGCAAAAGGTCTCCACTCTTTTCCAATATGACTCAATAGCTGAGTTATCAGCAGCATATGGATTTCAAAGGGCAGGGAAGGAATTATTTATCACAAAGTCATTCATATCTGCTGCCAGAGAGATTCTTCTCTCTGAAGTTGAAACAAAAAAGTCCCTGTGTTTTGATCTAACACCCAGGACACATGGATGGTGCTCAAGCGGGGATAATCCAGGCCAAGGGTGTTGCCTGGCCCTTCCATATCTGGTTCAAAATAAGAGACCAAGCTTGCTGCTGCAAGGTGCCACCAGACTCTTAGCAAGCACAGTCAAAGCCTGGGTGTTGGAGCTACACGTTGGCCTGGGTTTCTACCAGTGAAAGAACAGCAGTGATGTAGCAGCTTTCTCAGACTGGGTCTGGGCTCTCTCTTCGTGCCATCTCAGCTCACCTGCAGGCAGGGCAGGCTGTCTGTGCAGGATCTGCAGGCCCTTGAAAAGCCAAGTCCAAGGAAACGATCAAGACACTGTGAGCTCAAATCAGAGCTCTGATGAAGTTTGTCCTTCCTCTCCCATCTGAGCCATCTGTCTGCTTCTCCCCTGGTGTCTCTTACCAGATTCTTTCAAAGCCATTTATTTTGACAATTTACGATGACATAATATAGCAGAGGCTGTCTGCTCCAGCAAGTAATGACTCCAGATATTTTGCTTTGCATATGGGTGCAAAAGGCCTTTGCCCTCAGGTTGGATAGGCTGGCCTATCATCACATCAAATCTCATAAATGAAACAGAATTGAATCATAAAATCAAAAATTGTTTGGATTGAAGAAGACCTCTAAGATAGTTATGTCCAACCATTAACTCAGCACTGCCAGGTAGGTCCACAACAAACTTGTCCCTAAGTGCCACATCTGCATGTCTTTTAAACACCTCCAGGGGTGCTGACTCCACCATTTCCCTTGGCAGCCTGTTCCAGTGCCTGACGACCCTTTTGGTGAAGAATTTTTACCTAATATCCCATCTAAACCTATCCTGATAAGATTAAGACCTTGTCCTATTGCTTGATTCTTGGGAAAAGGGACCAAACTACACCTCACTACACCCTCCTTTTTACGAGAGTTGTAAGGTCTCCTCTGAGTCTTCTTTTCTGCAGGCAAACAACTCCCTCAGCTGCTCTTCATAGGATCTGTGCTCCAGACCCTTCACCAGCTCTGCTGCTCTTCTCTGGATGTGCTCCAGCACCTCAATGTCTTTCTTTAGTGAAGGGCTCAAAAATGAATGCAATATTCAAGGTGTGGCCTCATTGGTGCTGAGCATAGGGCGCCAATCACTGCCCTGCTCCTGCTGGACACACCATTTCTGATACAGACCAGGTGCCATTGGTCTTCTTGGCCATCTGGGCACATCTGCCCCATGTTCAGCTGCTGTTGACCAGCACCTCCAGGTCCTTTTCCCCTGGGCAGATTTCCAGCCACTCTACCCCAGCCTGTAGTGCTGTGTGGGGTTGTGTGACCCAGGTGCAGGACCCTTCACTTCCCTTTGTTGAATCTCATACAATTGGCCTTGTCCCAGCCTGTTCACATCCCTCTGGTCTGACTTCATCTTAGCATCTTCCAAGGGAGTGGGTCTGGTGGTTGCAAGAATCATATAATCTCTCCTGAGTCTGAATTCCTGGTCCTGAACAGCCTGAGAGGGGCTAGGCAAGCACATTTGTTCTGATATTTCCAGCTGTTGAAACACACCCCTACACCTCTGGGCAACCATGGGCTAACTAGGGGATGCACCAGGGTTCCTAGAGCAGGGTACCTGCTTGAGCTGCTTTTCTCTCCACAGCAGGTTATGCTGCAGCCCTGCTCTGTTTAAAAGGCCCATGTGCTGCCCTGGCAGAGGCTGTGCTTCAGAGGACAATGCTTTCAGGATTGAAGGAACTGGTTATGGCAGGAAAATAACTCTCCTCAGTTCCATCATTTATCAATGACACATTGCACTTATCTTCTTTGGGACTGGATTTATGGTCTGATAAAGTAAATGGCAGCCTCTTTGTTGACTTAAGAGGATTTTTGGATTCACAGTTAAGACTTGATACAGTAAAAGTATACTGCCTTTTCAAGTCAAGAAAAAATAACCCATATTAGACTAAATTTTACTTTCCTAAATAGTCTGCATTCTTGTTCCTTGGAACTATTTCACATAACTGCTATATTAGGATGTCTATTTTGTAATTGTGCAGAACAGATAGTTCTTTTCTTCTCCAAATAACTTTCAAATACATCTTTCAGTTGTGTTTTTTGCCCTTCATCCAGCACAGCTGAAGGCTTAATGCACGTCGACCTTTAGCAGTTCTGCCTTTTTAAGACCTGCTTGACTGTCTTTGTGACTATTCTTTGTGGGACAAGGAAATGACACCTCCCACAGCAGGGATTTCTGTAAAGTAAGGGGTTTCTTTCCATTTCCATTAAACCTGTGTGCCCTTACAGACCCCTGTGAAAACTGAGGGGTCTGTGTGTAAATCAGGTGTTTCTTATTCATGTCTTTAAAATCCTCTTTTCCTTGTTCCAAATGGTATTTTTTTCAGGAGGTCTTTACAATCTTGTATGAACTAGCTCTGCATTTACAAGTTGAGTTGAAAAGCTTTTAGAGA
>VZUA01055698.1:15990-32891 GCA_013401035.1 Horornis vulcanius
TTGTCAAAAAGAAGATTTTCTCTCCCTATAAGCCTTCCCCCTCTTCATCAATCTGTTGTGGTGCAGCCAGGGGAGAGGAACAGATGCATTTGCATCAATACAGATCATCTTCTCATACCTTGAAGGTTTTCCCTTCCCAGCAGAAGAGATGATCTCCATCTATGCTTATAGTTAATCTCATTCCATTGCCTATGATTCCTTTTGTGATTTCATTAAATGTCCCTTATGCTTATCTTGGAGAAATTTAGAAGAGCATGGAAAGATCCATGTGATGAGGAGGTGATGAGAAAGTGTGCTCTCAGAGGTACATATCAGGTAGGGAAGAAATAATGATTGTAAGATATGTGAATACTATTGCTAAGAGGGTCAGAGTTAAGGTTAATTAAATGTCTTCATTGTGCATTGTCTTCCCCTTAAGGTGTTTGAGAGCCTTCTAAGAGAACCATTAACTCTGAGCAGCCAAGGCTTTTAATGAATATTTTTATTGATTTTGCTTGCAACAGGTTTGCTCTTAACTTACCTCTATGTATTCCACATGTATTTTGCCTTGAAACTATATTTAAATTTTCCCAATTCAATATTACTAACTGGTACATTTTAAATCAGACATGGCATGTAAATATTCTTACTTTTTTAAGAGAAAGCCATCAAAGTGCATATAGTCCTCTTTTTTTCAGTCTTTATACAAACATGATACGAATAAAATATTCTGGAAATTACATGCAGATAACTAATGTGGCTCCTACTGAAATAGGCAATTAAACCATCTCCATATGAATTGCTTGGTGATATGCAAAAGTATGTTTTAGCATTTCCTGCATTATACAGGATTTAAGATTAAAAAGAACATTGCATCTAGATAAAGATCTGAAAATTGTTGGGTCTCTTGTTTATAACCTCCATGTTGCTTTGAGAGATTTAGGCGGATATTAAGTATGAGCATTTGTGATTCATTTCTTCTGTATGTATGAGCATTTCCTTTCAAAATGCCTGCTTCTCATTTTGCATGAAAACTACTGTTTCGCTGCCATGGAAATGAGAAATTGTGAGAATTAATGGAATGATGAATCTCCATTGCTTGAAGACTTTCAATCAAGGCTGGCTGTCTTGAAGAGTTATTGTTCTCAGTGAAACTAGAGGTGGTAGTGACCTACATCTTTCTTTAAGGCCCTTTTCTGACCCTAAAATGATGTCTCTGATGCAAATTTCTTCTTTAATGCTCAGTCTAGCCAGATCCCCTGGAGGTCTCAGCTCCTGCTGGCAGTGCTGTGCGTGTGCTTAGGAATGCTCTTGACCTGACACTGGTTTGGTTAGAGCTCACTTAGGACAGTGCTGTGGGTCTCCTTCATGACATTTTGGTTTCTCACTTTCTGCAAATCTTCACGTAGCTGCATTCTGTGTTTAGACTGTGGGGCACATGACCTACACAGAGGTGTCCAGAGTCCTTATCACTGATTCTCCAACCTGAGGATCCAGTTGGAGCATCCATGCTGCTCTGTGTGTCTATTCAAAAGACAAGTGGGCTGGGGACAGGGAGAGGGAAGTGGAATTTCAAACTTGCTAGAGGTCTTGTGTGTCTTACCACTGTGTGTTGCTCATCTAAAAAAACTCTCATGTCTCCTCTGTACTTACAAAAGGAAATGTTCAGTTCTGCTCCTGTTCAAACAATCTATCAGCTCCATGGTATAAAATACAACAGTACAGATCTGAGACCATTAGTTAAAGACATAAAGAATCACGCCCAAAGTTGTAAACATAAATTTCTGTGAATTATTTTTTTATTGAAGTGTGTTCAAGAGATTTGCATATAGATTAAACCCTAAATATACCAAATGTCAGTCTGTTTACATCCTGATGCCTTCGTGTTGCTGCTGTGAATGGATTGCATTCTGCTCATTGCCTTT
Source organism: Horornis vulcanius (assembly GCA_013401035.1). NCBI lineage: Eukaryota > Metazoa > Chordata > Aves > Passeriformes > Scotocercidae > Horornis > Horornis vulcanius. The sequence continues at coordinate 17,895 of VZUA01055698.1, forward strand.
CTAACTAAAATACTGCAGCAGTGAGGGTTACAAGGGATCCTTACAGGTCACAGACTTGCTTGGGAGATCTTTGACTTGTTGGGACTTTGGTATGAACTTGTCAGTGTTTTAATGTATGTTGCCTGGAAAGCTAATGAGGCTTCATCTGGAGACTTATAACTGATTACAGGCTCAATTATTTCTCCTACCTGAACAGGTCAGTCCTTTGTTCATAGTCCTATAAAAGCAACAGCAGCAGCAACTCAGCGACTTCTCCTCATCAGGAGATCTTTTTTTTGCTGAAATCAGTTATTCCATGGACTTTCATGCAGGCAAGTGTCTTTTTTTTTTTTTTTTTCTTTGTCTTTTTCCCCTCTAAATTTCATTTCCTGAGCATTTTAAATGCCTCTGCCCTCAAGGTGATCTTGTAGTGGTTAGCGGTTCATCAGGATGGATGTACAGATGATATCGATATCCTTGCCTTCACAGATGGGGCAGTCTAATCTAATAGCTGAGGCACCTGAGGGGTCAGAGCAGTGGGATAATGTAGAGTGATCACTTCTAACTAAAATGTGATAGCACTGAAGGAGAAAATAAAGCCTTATGGGGCAAAAGAAGGTAAAAAGTGCATTTGAGTTGTTTCTATGATGATATAACAGCAGGAATACACCCACAAAACCTTGGTGACAGCCTGGCTGTCAAGGAAAAGGATTTGAAATCTGCCTTGTAGACTCACTATTTCCAGCTGCAATCAGTCCCCTTCCTTCATCTTTCTGTCTTTGTCTGGAAAGGAAGAAATGATGTTATAATCTGACAAACAAAGGTTGTGTACAGCACCTGGTGTGTATGAGATCAGTGCTGTTTGGTTCCCTGGGTCACAGGAGTGAGGTTGAGCAGAGGTGATCATGGCACCCTGGCTATCTGGAGCAGTTCACTGCAGGATTTGTAACCAGAGGGAAGAGAGGAAGTTCCCAAAAAATCTAGTAACTCTTGTGAATTTCAGTTGATATGTTTAGTCCTCCATCAGTTTGAGGGTTTGTTTCTTACGGGCACTTTTATTTTGCAGAATACTGACTCTAACGTTTTTCATCCTGTCCGTGTTGCTTTACTCCCACAAGCAGTAGCCAGCCTGTTCTGGTGACCAGGATCCTCTCCAGTTCAATAGGAATAGAATATCTTCACTTCTGCAGTGGATTGGACTGGGCCAATGTCAGCCTCTCTGCTGGACACCAAGATCAGCAAACCATGGCAGGCTGATGGGGTGATAGGCTGCAGTTAGCAGCTTCAGCCATGCAGAAAAAACTAGAAGATCTGTGCCAGTGAGGGAGCAGGGTCTGCACCATGATGAGACAACAGATGCAGCCAGATGATGATGGTGGTGATGATGAGGTTATTAGGATCTGTGTCCTGCTTCATGGGAATGTAAACGTGGTTTTTGACTTGCTGGGGACTGGAGGAAACTATTCTGTGCCAACAGTAAGTACTTTGAAAGAGATGAAAAAAGTTTTCCTTGCTTGGCTAAAACATCCATCTGAGATGGTAACTACCTATGCCTGACTCTTGCAGACAGCCAGAGAAATGTCCCCAGGTCTTCAAGGCAGCTGTGAAATGAAAACTTTCTCCTAACAGATGATACATTCCCCTTATTAGTTACAGCCCGGTGGCCACTGTCAAACATGTATTAATTATTTCTCTGGGTTTTTTTTTCCTTTTTAGCACCTGTAAGAAGTTTTTGCCTTCCATAAGCAGCTCTTTATTGACCAGCAGTTTGTTATTGATTTCTATATTCAATAAAACCCGTGGTAAATGGGGACATTAAATTACTTTAGAGCTCTCACTTTTAAAAATGCAAGAGAAAACAGGACACCATGGCGTGTTATGTTAACAAATGCAAGAAAGAAGGAGAACCTTTGCTGGGGTGGACTGCCTGAAATTTGTCTGGTCTGGTTACAAATAAACAATTTTTTTTTTTTGCCTGTGTGAGTTTGTGTGAATACATGTGCACAGAGAATCATATGAACATGATTTTCCTCCTGAGAGAACTGTAAGTTGTCTCTCATTTGAAGCCCAAGTCCATTCATTCTCATTTGGATGAAAAATAATTTCTGAGGGCAAATTATGACATTAATTAGGTGGAACTGTGAGAACAGTCTCAGTCTTCTATCAGACCAGTCGTGAAGTGTGATGTGGGGCAGGACTTGGGAGTAAATCTATGACACTGGTCCCTTCTGTTTCCTGGGTAAAATGAGTCCTCTCTTTTCCTCAAGTTTCCTTTCTATGTGATTCACAGTTCAAAGCCCCTCTCAAGAGCATCTGGACTGTGCTTGATTTTCTGTATGATTTTGTTTTTTTCTACAAACAGGGAGATGAAAAGTGGGTCAGGTACTGTAAATGCAACTAAGCAATCTGCTCAATGGGCAAAGTGAACTGCAGGACAGGGGTGCCACTGGGGGCCTCCCTGAATACATGCCTCTTACTTTCAGTAAGTTTAGGACTGTAAAAAGAAAAAAAAAACAAACCAAATATTGCTTTACCCTCTGCTTTACTTTTTCCCTTTTAGCACTCTGACAAAGTATATGCAACTCCTGATTCTCCTTCCATTTTGTGGCAGTCAGGACAAATTGATTTTGAGCACTGTGGAATTACATGGGAATGGGGGTGAGGAAATGAGATGTTTCTTTTCTTCCTGCTCTGGTCTTCTGTAATTCTTCCCAGTCACTGGATTCTTGGATATGAGTTAAGGAACCAGCTGTATTGACCTGGCTTTGCTGCCACTGCTTTCTTGTCTGGAAAGGGCTAACTTGGCTGTTCTGTGAGTACAGAAATTGCATGAGCTTCACACAGCCACTGACTTAACCCATTGTAGGTACAGGTATTTCTAAACAGAACCAAATGTGTCCATGATTTATCCCAGAGGGTATGAGGAGCACCAAGCACAGTGACATTGGAATAATGACAGCAGTAAGAACATGTCCAGTCCAATGTCTCTGAGGGGTTGACAGTGATGAGCCTCTGGATGTCTGAGCACTTCTCTCATAGAGTTTCATTAACTAGGTACCTCCACCCAATTCTTCATGGTCATCTTTTGTCTCTGGGCAGCTGCTGTTCCACAAACTCAGAGGTTTCTGGATGAGATGGCTGTGGAGCAGCTCCTGGTTCTGGGTGAGAAGCAGGAGGGACCATGTTTGCAGACATCTGCTCATGCTCCCAGGCTCCAGTGGTGCACTCTGCTCTGGCATGGCTCTGCTCTGGAACAGCCTCTGCTATTTGGGGTGGATTTGATGCCATATGAGAAGGGTACAGCAGAGCTGGGCAGGAAGAAGGTTTTCTTTCCAGGTAATTTCTCTTTCCCCAGAGATACTTTCTGCTGCCTTGGAGGTTCTCAGTTCAAGGCTTATGAATGACACTGTGTTTGCACTGTCATGTGAAGCTGGGATTTGGGAATGTTGATACACTGACATCCTTGTTATCCACCTCATTCAGGTGCTGGCTTTGGTTTTGCACACATTCCTCAAAGGAGAAGTAGGAAAGGACTGGATCAGACTGGGCTGCAGCTGGACCCTCTCTCTGTGGCATCAGGATGCAGCCTGCTGAATTCCTGCCTTCCCAGGGCACTGAAAATGGAGGCAAAAGAAATGAAAACTAAAGCTCACCTGAAGGTCTAAAAAAATTGAACTGGTCAGGCCTGAAAGGGAGTAAAACCAGGACAAAAACCTGTTCCCTTATTCCTGAATGACATGATTGGATGTTGTACTGGACTACTGAGGGTCTACTAGGACCAAACTGTCCCATCAGCATGTGTTCAACCCCATGTTTCCAGGGTTTTTCTTCACAGTATTTGGGGCCTGGGGAAGAAGTGGAGGCAGAAGACAACCCAGCTATTCCTTCCATCACCAGAAGGGTCCCCAAATGGCCATGGTGTCACCACTGCTGTGCTGTTAGTACTGCTGACCTGAGGGGAATGTCCAGGTCCCACTGAGGCATCTTCTTCCCCTGGAGGCAGATGTGAAAGGATAAAAACAGACCACAGCACTTGGTCTCAAGAAATGCCTGTGCTAAGCCCAGGCTGCACAGAAGTGGGGATGAAGAGCGGAGTTTGTGCCCTGGTTGCTCTACAAGCTCTGCAGCCCCAGCACATTTTAACCCCACCTCCTGGGGCTTGCACTGCTTCTCCATCTTTCCTTGAAAAGGAACCTTGAGCCTTTTGGGCCATTTGTCATTTTTTATGAACACACCAATTCACTTGAAATTCTCCCACACTTCTTCCTCCCGGCTCTCTCTCGGTCCATTTGGTTGATTGCTGCACGCTCCCGTTAGTGCCGTGTTGGGCTGCTGATGTATGTTTAGTAACTCTCTTTAGTAGACTTGTTCTAAAAAAAAAAAAAAATACAGTGTTAAGAACTTCTGACACAGTGAGCTGAAGATATGTATTTCAGGATGAAGCCCTGCTCTTGGTCCCCTGCCCTCTCATTGACACTGCACGATGGGATTGGCAATAGAAATTTTTGTTCCGTGTCCCTGCATTAAGGTGACTTAAACAGGGTTGGGTGTTTGGCAGTTAATTATGGCTTAGCAATCGTGCTTGTGATGATTGGAGCAGCTCTGCATATAATAGATGTACTCAGGTAATTACCTTGCCTGTTTAAAAAGGCCTCATGGACAAATACATTTCTCTTTCCCTTTTTTTTCCCCCCTCTTTCTGAGAGGAGGGGAGGAGAGGAATGCTGAACCCACAGTGGGTGTATTCTGACAGAGCCCTGACCTATCTCACCTGCAGCCTGGCACACAGGCATGCAGAGGAGCAGGTCTGCCTCTCTCCTGTGCTGTGGTGGTGTGGTCGGACCCAGGATTCCCACCCTGCCCTATCTTCACGCTACAACTGCACTAAGTAATAGCAAAACCTTTTAATGGGTAACGCTTGGTGCTTTCATGATATGAACCCGTCAGGCTCCATTTCCTTCCCACACATATCGTGCTGTTTTACAGCTTCCTCATGCCTTGGGTGAGAATAAGCTTTCTCTTGCTCTCAGCTTCGGCAGAGAACTATTTTATCTCTCGCTCGCAGCGCTCCCGGGCAGAGAGGCTCGGCCGGCAGCTGGCACTGGGGCAGCCCCACGGCATGGGGGATGAGAATGGCAGCGGCAAGAAGTGCTCTGGGCTGCTGACCCACCGTGGGCAGGGACAAAATCACACAGGTCTGGGTCTGCAGGCGCTAAATGGGGTCAAACTGCTCCCGCTGAAATGATGGCTCCGCTGGTGGCGCAGAGAAATTGCTCCAGGCTGGGTTTAAACGGGAGCGAGTTCCGTAGTGCCGTGGGACGAGCGAGTGCCCCGCTGCCCGAGGTCACCTTTGAAAGGACCGACCTCTGCTGGCAGGGGCTCGGCCCCAGGCACATCCCATCCTGCGGGTCAGCGGCACTGCTGAGCAGCAGCACGAGTGATTCACAGAGGATGCCTTGATACACACCTCCTCTCCTGCACCTATGGCACCATCCCTGTCGTGGGTTGCCAAGAGAGTGAATCGCCCAAAAAGCTTCCACTAATTAATGCAATAAGTCATTTTCTACATTCAATATAACCACAGATACAAAATTTTACATCTGGGACTAGAAGAAACAATTTGCTGGAATTTCTTTCCTTATGATTAAATTTCTAGTCTTGAAGTCTCCTTAGGAAAAGGAGTAATTATGAGAGGTCATTTGTCAAAAAGGGTTCATGCATGTGATTAATTCACTGCACTTCAGCAATTTACCATGTATCAGCTGGAAGATGGAGACTATTTGTGTGTGCCTCGCCCTAAGCAATATGTTGGCTAGGCTAATATGAATTTACATAATAATATATTTCTATGGATGAATTTTCAAAACTGTAATGAAAAGCCAGAGATTTTTCTGGAATCACTTTTAATTTTTGTCAATTACTCTTCTATTACTGTACTGCTACTCTATTACAGAGCTCAAAGTGTAACCTGGCAATATTTCCTAAAGGTGGTAGTCCTGTTGTTGAAGTTAACCTTCCCTGTAAGATGCTTTTCAAGCTATATCTTATTACCAGACAAGGTTTTGCCCCCAGCTGTCAAACATTTCATCCTTGGTTTCATGAAGGCTCTCTGTCCAGAGAAATTCTCAGTCATACATAGCGTAAAATTTTTACTCCAATTTATTTTGGTCCCCTACTGTAACGAATACCAACACTCTTGTCAATGTTTAATACTGAAGAAATTTTTCTCATTTCACTAACTTTATTTTGATGATTCTTATGTAATATATGTAATGAAATGCCTTATGCAGGGTCATTCTGGGAGAGTTTTGCAGTAAATGAGCGAAGGCATCATCAATACAATTCTGCTGAGTTCACAGAGCTTTTGGATCTGTTCCTAACTGTGTCCAACTCAATTGACTTCAAGAAATTTCTGTTGTTCTTTGATCTTAGGAGTTCACACAATTTTTGCCAAGACTTTCCTCTATGTGTGGTTTATTTGCAGAAGGGGGAATGGTGGTGTGTACAAACACACTCACGTATATATGCACACATACACAAGTTTTCTACACAAAGTGTTTCAAACTGACTGGAGAAAAAGCAAGATTATGGTGGAAATACCAATTCCTCAAATATCTGGCACTGATATCTGACTGATACACAGTCTTATACGATGTCCTTTTAAATTTTACATTCTTTACAAGCATCACAAATCCTGCATTTAGCTCCATGCATGCAAACAGTTCACCAGACCTGTCTTGCAACTTGTGAGATCACTGCTGGAGCCTGATAAACCAGCAGGGTTGTCCTCTTATTGCAGGTGGCCCTGCAATCCTCAAGTCAGAGCAACCCTTAGAGCTGCCAGGAAGGCCAGGAGCCACCACCAAATGGTTCATTTTTAGTGGACTTAGGGACATATTTATAATGGAAGACATTATGCATTTCTAACTTTTTTTTTTTTTTTTTNTCAAAGTGTTGCTTTTGCTCTTATACATTTTTATTGTGGTAGTGACTAAAGACCCTTTAGTACTGGGAGATGACCCAAACAATGTACATTCTAATAAGCAAAACAAAATATGGAAAAAAGGAAAATGATTGTGCATATTTTAATATGGTGAACTTACTCATAGCGAGTTTAAGTGGCCTTTCTAGTAGCAGGTACAAAGTGAATAATGAGCAAGGAGTAAATAGAAATATCGAGAGTCTCAGGCTGGAATTTCAATCACAAGATCATCTTTCCTTGTCTAGTTACTCCCCAGAAGTAAGAAAATTTGCCAGTACATTTATAGAGCTCAGGGCAATTTTGTCCTTGTCACTTCATAAAGGAAAGTACTTGTGCTCAAGGGCTTCCCTTGAGTAGGTAGGTGGTGGTTTGGATGGGAAGAGGAACCTCAGCCTAGGATTTTTTGTATCATTCTCCCTGATTTATATATGGGAAATGGAAATTTCCCCCAACCCTGTGGGGCTAGTCTCTCCATTATAAGGATTAAAAACCCAGCAGCTTTGAGTTCTTATAAACTGATGAGGCTTCACCTGCTGGAACTGCATCTTCCCTGTGCAAAGTACCTGCACTTCTCAGTAAAAAGCTATTTATTCCTGCTTTAGACCAAGTTGTTGTGGTTGTACTGAAATGCCATCAATGAAACCTGGGCCGGAAGAGACTTCTTAGGTTATCCTGTAATTGGCCACTTCACCTTCTGAAATGACCATTACTGGATGCAGTAACAGGCTCCTCTGTCACTGTGATCCTTTTGCCATGTCCCCTGCAACAACTACAGGAGATGAGCAAGAGGCTGGAGAAGCCTCAGGCAGAACATTTTGGGACTCAGAGCAGCTGCAGCTTTTCAAGCAGGGTTGTGAGATGTGAGTAATCTTCTTTTGAGCTTCTCCAAGCTCGACCCAAGTGGGAATTAATAGAAAACATTGATGATGTAAGGTCTATTTAACTCATCATTTGACAGTGATGATACCAGGTTTTATTATTAAATAATTTTGTACCACTTCCAAGTTGATTGGCTTTAGGGCAGGACACCTGGTGGGAAGGGCTTAGGATTTGATTTCTCTTGGTGAAATAAACTTCCACGTCCTGCAGGGTCAGAATCACATGCATAAAAAGTGCTGCCTACGGCTTTCAGGTCCTCTCTTTGAGATTAAAGGCCAAGAAAAAAACATGCACACGTGTGTGGGAGGCTGAGAGGATTTAGCAGAGACAGGTTTGAGCTCTCTAAAGGTGAGGAATTCCAGGGACTTTCTTGTCAAAGCAGTTACCAGCTCTTGCTCAGTCGAGTCAGAAAGTATTGCTAGATGACAGTGGCTTTTTCTGCTGCAGGAAAAGAATGTTTCCCTGTTTATTACTCTCCCTTTTTCATGAAGCAGAAGCCAGGTCAATTAGTTGGAGGAGTCTGGAAGCCTGCTGGGAAATCTGCAAAGCTAAAACCAGTGTTAAGAGAGTACTTAGATAAATTGCTGAATCTGCGCTCATTAACATGTAACAAAAATGCTTAAGCATGAGTTTAGGCATGATAAGCTTAAGGGACTTGTTAAATTACATAAACTCTAGGGATGCACAAGCACTCTCTCTCTCTTTGGAACAAAGATGACTGTGAAGATACCAAGTAGACAATGTTATTAAAGTTCTTTTGTTGCTTAGTTGTATCAATCATACTATTTCTTGACATGAAAAAGAGCAAGACATTTCAGGACTTTTTGGTTTGTATTTCTCACACCTCAGAGGCTCAACATGGAAGTAAAACTTTGCCTTTTGAAGCAAAGTATGTGAACAAAAAGAGACAAAAATCCACAGTCAGGATTTTCAGAAAGCCTTTTGAGGACATCATAGAGCTAATGACAGGCTCAAAGGTTTTCAATTTCCACTATAATTTTGCAGATGGAGGAAATATGATTAGTTCAGAGATGACTGAAGTCCCAACATTATTGCATTATTATTTCACCCAATACAGATCCAAGATCCTTGTAATCCTCTTCTATCCCTTTCCTCAACAAACAGGAAAAGCAGACGGGTGTGGTTGAGGTCTGCAGTTATGAGCAGACACAGAGCAGCGAGGTTGGAAATTCAGTAATTTGGTGTCTCTGCCAGCTGTTAGCAAAAGGCTGTAAGCAGTGCAATGATCCCATGCTTTTCCCCGTTTCCTGGGAAGGCTGATCCTCACCTGGCTGTGAGTGACTGGATCAGTGCATTGCTGTCCAGGATACTTTACAGGTGAATTGTTCTACCTGCTGCTGGGATTCTGGGGGATGAGTCACACACCACAACCTTGCCTGGCTCGATCAGTCACAGGAGGGGGCTGTAAAAAAGCAGCTTCTTTTCAGGCCAGCAGATGCAGCAAACGAGGCATTCACTGCATGGTGATAAAGCTGGAAAGGATCACTATGGACAGACTGCTGGGCAAGTCAACAAGTTCATCTGGAGACCTAACACAAGAATCCTGACAACACTGGACTGCACCTAACTTCTGGGACTATTCAAACCAAAGCAACACAACCAAACAAACAGAAAGTATGCAAAAGAATTGTTACTAAAGTAAGAAACAGAGACAACAGAAGTTGTTTACCAAAACAGAGTGAAACAGTCTCAAAACAAAATGAAACAGCAAATATGTTTGTGCATAGATTCCAGGATGTTCCCTTGTGTGCTCATTTCTCTTGCAGCCTCACCTCTGCTACTTAGATGATGACACATGATCTTATCAGGAGAGAGGATCACACACTTGTTGAAAGTCACCATCAAAATATATTACTGTTCTGAAGGCAAAGATATACTATGACAGCTGTGCCTTCATTTTTATCTTAAAAATAAATAAAACATTTATGGAGTAATATTTATAGGTTTGCAATTTTATCTTATTTCTGTTAGCTGCAGTACAGAAAAAACCCTCTGCCCTCCATGCTTTGCACAAGGAGTGAAGACTTACATGCTCATGATCAGAAGAGACATTTGTCTCTTTTATTTCCCAATAAGCTCATAAAATTACAAATATTTTGGTCTGCCTGCTAAGTCTCTATATAAAGACATGTGTGCATATTTGTTCTTAGAGTTGACTGAGTAATTGGAAACAAATAATTTATTTAACACGTTTTCCTTCAGCTGAATCTACAAAGTAGTGCAGCATAATTGGGAAAGTAGCTTTGTGCCTCCCAAAGCAGAGAACCTTTGAGTAGGATTGATAGAAAAGTTGTCAGAAAGTCATTTCTGAAGAAAGTGTTCTTATCAAAAATCAGGGAAATGAAACGTGGTTTATTTTTTCTTTCGTTCAAGCAAAAGACTTTAATGAATTGTTATTTTATTTATTTTTTTGGAAAAGCATCAGGGACAGAGGACTGGGAAGCAATTTTCAAAGGCAGGGGCAAGGAGCTGTTGCACCAAGGAAGAAGGGACCCAACTCTGTAGTGGAACTCCAGACAAGCTGTAATGTCCTTGGTTTTGGGACAGGATTTGGATCCCCCCTGTACAGTTAGCAACCTGCCAGCCACTTGTAAGAGATCCTCACACATCTCGGTGTGGCTTACATGGCTTGGAATAATGCTTCTCTCTGGTAAAACACAACCTTGAGAAACACCTCCCATAATACTAGATTAATTATAGAACTGAGGAAGAATATATTTGAGGAGTCACCTTACATCGTTGGTATCCAATGTCAGAAAAACAGCTATTGGTTTAAAGTACTTCTCAGCTCCAGTGGACTATTTCTTACTGTAAATTAAAAGTCTCCATCTCACACCAACAAATATCTGCTGTTCTTTGGTAATGGGTTCACTCTTCTGTTTCACTGCTAAAAACTGCTGCAGGAACTTTTGACTGTATGGTATTATTAAGTTGCTAAATGTGGGGCTCCACAGTGAGTGCATGCACAGGATAAATGTGACTGCTAATTCAGTATCTCTGCTGGTTTTGAGCTTCCTTCATGTTGCCTTTACCTGGTCATAGTCCTTCTCTTCTAAACAATATCAGTTCATTACGACAGGACAAAATTACATATTCATATGTTTAGGAAATAGCATTGGGTGTGTTTTATGCATCTCACTGAAAGTTATTTGCCATGCACTCTGTTGTCTGAAAAATTTATTTGGAATGATGATTATGATAATATCTCTTGGGGTGCATTTATCATTCATGCTTCTGAAGTGAGTCCTGTGGAAAACAAAACTTGACATATCTGTTTCCCTGTTCAATTAGCAACATTAGGTGCTCTTAAAATAGTAATCTTACAAGCTAAATTGCAGAAGAATTTGTGGAAAGAAGACTGTCCAGAGTTACAGGGAGGCAGGAATGCAAAATCTCTTTGCAATGGTGCTATAATTCAGAGAGAAAGTATTTTTAACAATAAGCATGTTGCAGTTATTTGATACCTTTTGTCTTGGGGTTACAAAGCGTCTCACAAGCCTCAAATCAGTGCTCATGCTCTCCTAGATGTTACGAGGCCAGATAGAGACAAATGATTGATTCCAGATGGTTGGGAGGACCAGAGGAGTTAGAGAAAGTCAAATCTGCCCTCCTTGTCCATCAAATTCACTTTTCTTGCACTCCCTGCTCTATTCATTACTTGAAAATATACCTGCTCCCTCATTTCACCCCAGCCTGCTCTTCATCCCTTCCACTTGTGGGACTTTCTGGGCACCTATTCAGTTGGCTTGGCAGAGGGTATTCAGGGACATGGCCCCCGTGTGGGACACAACTGGGACGTGTTGCCCACAGCTGGGACATCAAATATAAAGTTTGCTGCTCAGGGTGCCGGGATTTCAGGATGTGGCACTTTGAAAACCAGATTGCTTATTTATAAGACCAAAAGTGGAAACACATTGCTGATACTAACACTGCTGTAAAAGAGTTTCATTGTCTCAGGCATGGCTTGAATCCATCCTGTGTGTGCCAGATATGCAGGAGCTACTTTGCTTGGACACACACATCCAGCTAGTGGTTGGCAGCAGTGCTGCATGATTCATGTGTTCTGAATTCTCATGCCTGTGTCTACTAGAAAGGAATCACTGGCACCCTCAGCATTTGAAGACACAGACAGTGACAAAATTCAAATGGAATTACTGAACTTTGGGTACCATTCTCAGTTGCATTTTGTGGAAGCATGGCAGCACTCAGGCTCCAGATGTGCTGAAAACAATGTCTCTGTGCTGACCCAGATGGTCACTTTGCCTCTTTATATCCCTTCCTCTTTTATCTGTTGTCTTACCAAGGATAGCGCTGAGGGCAAGGAACATATTTTTAATCTGCATTTGCAAATGATCCAATAAGGGCATGGCTTATGAATGAGCCCTCGAGGCACTGCTGCAGTAACATAAGTGGTAAATAACAATAATTATGATAATAACAGAGATTGCATCTATTAGCAGAGACACTAATAGAGTTCTGATAAGAATCACAACTGGGTGATGCTTTTTAATCAGAATTAATAACGTGTGTTGAAATATATTGTAGCAGGCTGCTATTGATTCAGCAGCTGTGTGTCTAACAGAATATCAGATTTTTCTCTAAGTACATTCAGGCCAAAAGTAATTAGAATATTGACAAGAAAATTGTAAAAAGTTGCACTTTCATTTGGGAGAAAAATCTATCTATATCTATCTATCTATCTATCTATCTATCTATCTATCTATCTATCTATCTTTTTATCAATTATCTATTGTCTATTTATTACTTAGTGTTAGAATGGACATGTGAATGCATTATTTGCCACTAGAACCATCAGAAAATGCTGATATATATGTCACTTTTCCAGCTGTGTGCACATGTATCAAGCACAAAATATTTAGGTATTTTACCACAATGTCATCATCCTCCTAAAACACTGAAACATGGGTTACCTTGAAAGTGCTGCTAACAGAAGACATGCATTAAGCAGATAACTGTCAAGATCTTATATGTCAAAGTAATTGCCTCTGATCAGTAAAAAATAGTTGTAATGAATACAAACCCCCATTTTACCACAAGCTGACCTACAGCTCATCACTTAGTACAAAGCTAAAGAGAGGGATACCTCACAGCAGTATGGGAGACAAGATTTCCTGCATTTTCTGCTGGATGTCACTGCTCACTCACTCAGTAACCTGTCAGCACCTCACAACACTGTACAATTAAAGAGCAGCAGCAGCAGCAGTGGAAGGCGACAGACAAGTGACTGATTCACCCTTCCTTCCTCAGGGGTCTGTCCCCTGGTCTTGAATGAAAAACACAAGGAGAGAGCAACCACAGCTCCTCCTCTCACTGGGAACTGGTCTGCCCATGTGTGAGCCCATGGTCTCTGTAGGAATTCCCTCTCCGTGTGCACACTGTCATCGATGGATCACAATGCCTCTCTGCTCTGTCCCTGCTAATGAGCAATCATGATGTAAATCTCCTTGCATCCCTCTGTAATGATACTGAGTTTGTTATGATCATTGTTCTTCTGACATCCCATCTATTATGGCACCATTTATTTAGCGAGGGCTTTAAAAAAAAAAAAAGAAAATAATTGTTCCACTCTGTTCTTGTTCCAGATGGCTTCTATAATTAGTTTAATACTTTTGCAGATGTTGTATGAAAACTTCAGGATGTGAGCCAACAATGGGGAGATGAAGCTAATGAAAGTGAGTTTTCAGCTGATTATTCACAATGCCGAAATAAATATATTCTATGTGTCAACTAAATGCAGAATGCAAAGCATGTATCTGGAGCATTTGATTGCACCAAATGGTGTGTGTTGTGTCAAAGTCTCTGGCTTCAGGTCATGGTCGTGTCCCATGTTTCAATGGGCAGGAGGCAGGGAAAGGCCATCAGCCTTCCTGCTCAAAATACTGCGATGCCATGATCAAGAACAAGAGTGAAGACTCTGATTTCCAGTCCTTAACTGTTAACCATTTGCCAGCCTTACCTGGATCATTTCTCACCCTGCTCCAGTCCCCAGAAAGGAGGATGTCCCTGCTTGATTTTCAAGTCTGCTCTCTTCTACTTCATTGCTTTTACAACAGCTGCACCACAGAAACAGACATCCTGCCCTCCGTTCATATGGTAATGAGATGATCACATATTTGCTAATTTTTTGGGATGGCAGTTATTTCATTAAGGGCAATTATTCACTCCCTTTCTGAATTTAGATTGCAAGGAAAAAAAAAAAAAGAAAAAAAAGAGACTTAAGAAAACCTCTCTTGCATTGGAAAACAGTGTTTCCCTCTGCAGAACGCCAGTACCCATTTATAAGCCCTCCTGGATAGGTTTCAATGCTAATATCCTTGGCTGAAAATGCTTAGTGATTAATAGCATTGACTGGCTAGTTAAATACACGATCAACCTGGGAGCAGTCATGCTTCTCAAGTAACAACAGTAATTGACAGAATGTTCAGCAAATAAAACTAGTTTAATGCTGTACTAATATATAATTAAAATACCTGTAACTATTTCCCCCAGTGGGGATACAATGCTGCCACAGAAATGTCAAGTGTTTCAGCTTAAAAAAAGGTACCAGGTTTAAAAAGCCTGATTTTTCTTTTTGAAACCTCCCTCCCCCTCCACCCCATAAATAGCCAGGGTGGTAATTTTGTATTCAGAGGTGCCAGCAAACACAAGACCATTTCAGTTTACAGTTGCTCCCACACATTGTGCCTGCAAACAGGAGGCGATGTATATTTAAAGAGCTGCTTATTGCTGTCCTCCCTTCCTGCCTGAAAAGTATCCCACCTACAGCTCGGGAACATGAATTATTTACCGCTGAGCAAAACGTGGGGGCGTTCAGCCATGACACCCTGATGGTGTGAGGAAGAGAGCTCAGCCTCTCCTGTGCACCTGCTGCCCCTCCTGCTGGGATTGCTGGGCTGGGCCCTGGGGAGGGCTCTGGGCAGGCTGGCTGTGCCCTGCAGGGCAGGGACCCTCCTGCTGCCATGGGAGACATCGGCTCAATGTTCTTCACACTTGTCCTGCCAGTAATCTGCCCCCTCTCCTCACCAGACACGCAGGCAATGCATATGTCCTGGTTTAGAGAGACAGGTATCCAGTTTTCCCTGGAATGGAGAATGGAGAATGTAACCCCCCTTCCC